>JAOSBN010000003.1:29810739-29821986 GCA_027563595.1 Erythroxylum suave
ATTATTTCGTTGATAATACGCATTCAAAAAATGATCCTGAAACAGAAACAAAGAACAAGAAAAAGAAATAGATCACGGAGAAGAAAAAGTAGAAGAGATGATATTTAATACCTCATCCAAAAGAGATTGTCGCAAGGTGGAAATTTGTTGATCCAGGCTACTTCTGTCCATGTAATAGAACAAATAACGGAGAATAACACGTTAAGAAGTGTTTGGAGCAAATTAAGTAGAAGATATCACCAAATTTTGTTTTTGCGGTGAGCATATATAGGGTGAGTAGTAAGAAAAAAGCAACACATCTATAAGCAATAATTAATGATTTCGAAAAGACAGATTACACTATCAAACATGTGATATAAAATGTAACGGTTGTGTTGAGTATAGTAGGCATGTAATGCACAAGATATACATGTACAATCTCGTGAATAGCCTTAGAATCATGTAACATACGAGTAAAAATATAATAATTGAAGGTAATTAAATGTTAATTGACTACACTAGATGTCATTACATATTGTCGCATTTGTGGTTTGGATTAAAGAACACCTTGTTGTGATATTGGAGCATCATTAGACTTCCTTTTCATCAAGGAAAGATATCACTTTTTGCTTATAGCTTCATCTTGATCTAGATATTGCAATTGATGTATAGATATTATAACCCTTCAAATACATTGATGGATCTTGCTTATAATTGTAGATTAATTAAGCAATTCATACATTGTTTTAACCGGCTATTTAACGAGTACGTCCCTAAGAATTTTGAATGTGTTTGCACTTACAGTCCTAAGCTTAGGGAGAATTTCACTAACATTATGAATAAAATACTTCTTTTCTTGAGAATAGAAGGAATTTCATATGTAAATCAGATTTTTAAGTGTGTATTAGTTTCATTTAGTTATCTTTGTATCCGTATGTCAGAGCAGAAAAAAGTAAAGCAGAAATTTGTTTCATGAGAATTAAAATCCTAATAAACCTATCTGGATTTGTAGGTAAAGTTGCCAAAGAAACCAAATCAGATCGCATCTCCATATCTAATATGTAAGCATGCAAGATAAGTAGAATAGCTTGCAAATCTGGCTACCTTTCTATGTCTCATAAAACGGGAATCCTGTCATGCCTACATTTTCATTTATTATTTGCCAGGCGAAGCACCACATATGTGAATAAATATAAGTATATTTTTGTATGCAATTAACGTAGGTGTATTTATACATACTTTCCAGGCCTAATTACTACAAAATTGTTACTTCTTACTTCCAAGCTGTTAAGGTGTCAAATTTTCAACTCCTTTTTATGTTTAATGGTAAATCATTAGTATGTTAAAAGAAAACCCCATACTTACACTCTTTTGATCGAGTCTGTCGTACAAGACTTGCCTAGTACGAAGTACCCGGTTAGTATGATTTGTCATACTATTGTGTCAATCCGAAAGTTTATCTAGTGTGTATCTAAATGATAGCTGTTGCGGATTCCTTTGATCCAAAAAAAAATAAAATAGAGGTAAAATAGAGACAAAATTTTCCTCCCTTTCACTAAAGTGTTTATTCTTAAGATCCTTTATGCGCCAAAACAATTATATCTTTTCTCTAGGGTTAGAATTTTGATAGAAAATTTGGTTCAAAGTTAGGATTTATCATGTCTTCAGTTTTTATGTGCATTGTTTTTTTATGTTTGTAAAATTTACCATTTACTGTATTGCTTTTAGATTTGAAGGTAAGTCAAGTCAACGTGCGTACTTAGTACATAGGATCCCCCGCTTTGCGTGAGTTTAAAGAGGGTCATAATATACACAACATTTTTTTTATAGTTCTAAAAAAATATGTTTTTTTTTACTTAAACTTGTGGCCTTATAGTCACAAAAGGGTTACCCTCTGCTTTTAGATTCAATAACCTATAGAACATAAGTAAAAGGTATTTCCAATTTCCAATATAGAGATTTCAATGTTCAAATCAAACTTATGATATCTAGAGTTGTCTGAGCAAAAATTAGTGAACACAGCGACTTTACCTCTCCTTTGATAATTGAACTTCTATATACTTGAATCGTTTAGAATAGGATGATTTAGAGTAGGTTATATTATAAAAGGAAATTTTAAACTTAATTTAATTTTATAATATTATTCAAATTTATAAAAAGTAATAATATAATGTTCACATTTTTAAATTTTTATAAAAATAGTCTACTATTAACCAAATAATTAGTGATACCAATATGATATACAGTAAAACCTCTATAAATGAATATTTTTGGGATCTGAAAATTTATTATCTTATACGGAATTATTAATTTATCAATAAATAAATATTTTATTAATTTATCGATAAATGAATATTTATTAATTTATAGAATAATTTTTATTTTGTACATTATATTTGTCAAATTAAACAATTAATTTTTTCCATAACTAACAAAAGAAAATAAATAAACAATTAATTAATGATGGTGCATTGTATCTAAGTTTATTAATCTTGTCAAAAATAAGTTTATTATTCTTAGGTTAGCGTGATTGAAAATAGAATGCATGTAGGTACGTTAGAATATGAGGTGTTGTGAATTGTTTCAAGTACACATGCTATATAGAGTTTATAAATAGATACATGTATTTTAACTTCATATACCAAAATATAAAAATTCATATATTATATCTTCTCTTCCATGGTTACTCATTTGAAATGTGTAAAAAAATCTACACTAACTGATGAGATGAGAAAAGCATTATGTGAGTACAAAAATCAGCATCCCTCTTCAAGTCAAAAAGATTTGCAACAGTGGATTCAACAAAAGTTTGATCTCTCTATTAGTCAATCAATAATATTAAATACTCTTAAAAGGTCAGTAGAGTATTTGTCAAAAGAGAAAACAAATAGCAATGTTAAAAGGCACAAATTAGCAAAATACCCTGAATTAGAAAAGGTATTGTATGAGTGATTTCTCCAATATCAAGAGAAAGTGAACATGACTGAGAAATGATTCAAAATAAAGCAAGAGAGTTTCTACAGAAGATGTATGGTGATGCAAATCCAGAATTTAACTTCTCAAGTGGTTGGCTAAAACGGTTCAAGGCGAGACATGGGATTAAGTCTTGTAGAAGGTTTGGTGAAAGCCGTTCAGTTGTCATGGAGAATATTGAAGAAACTGTACCTAAAATTCAAGCTAAATTGGACAAATTTCATTAGAGGGATATCTATAATATGGATGAAACAGGCTCATTTTATCATTTGCAAGTAGATCATTCACTAGCTACAAAGCAATTAGAAGGACGGAAAAAGGACAAGGAAAGACTTATTGTTGCTGTTTGTTGCAATGGAGATGGTTCAGATTAGATTATTAGTAAGTATGCTAATCCTAGATGCTTTAAAAATGTGAATATTGACAATCTTAATTGTCATTATCGAGCCAACAAGAAAGCATGGATGACTGGATTAATCTTTCAAGAATTTGTTCATTGGTTTGGTGATAGAATGATAGGTAGAAAAGTGCTGCTTATAGTAGACAATTGCCCAGCCCATCCCAAGGTTATTGAAGGCTTGAGAAATGTTGAATTATTCTTTTTGCCTCCAAATACAACATCAAAAATTCAACCATGTGATGCTGGAATTATTCAATCACTTAAGATTTATTATCGACGTCGATTTTATTCTAGCATCTTGGAAGGCTATGAGATGGGAGCAATAAATCCTTAAAAAATTAATATCCTGGATGCTATCTATTTTATTAATGTCGCTTGGAATATTGATGTGAAGACCACAACTATTGCAAATTGTTTTCGACATTGCAAAATTCAATCCGAGCAGGTATGCTTCTAGAAAAAAAAACTGGTGATGTTGAAGGCAGTCAAAGATTAGAGAAAGTTATTTATAATTTACATTATAGAAATGCCATGAATGTAGAGCAGATTTTAAATTATCCTAGTGAAAATGAAGCTTTAATGGAATCGCCTATGAACGAAAAAATTATTCAAGGAGTAATGGATATGGAAGATGATGACAATCAAGGTCCATATGACAGTAACGCTATACCACATGTTTCTCCAAAAGAAGTTTTTCTTGCCGTAGAGACTTTGAAAAGTTACTTGCTTCAAAATGAGAAAAATGTGCCGAATGTAGTTTATGCCCTCCAAAAAATTAAAGATGAAATTGAATCCAGTTTGCATGAAAAGAAGAATCAATTGACTATAGATACATATTTTAGGAAAGCATAAAATTTGAAATAAAAATTGTTTAGGAAGTGCTTTATTTTATGAATTATATTTGTAATTTTCATACTTATTTAATGAATTATTATTTTATATTTTTAGTGGGCCTCAAGGAATTTTTTTAAAACTATTATCTTATATATTTAGCGAGGTTATTATTTTATCCCATTAGCTCAAGTCGGGACTGGAGGAAATTATTATTTAATCGAGATTATTAATTTATTGAATATTCATTTATCCATCTTTTACTGTAATACATTAACAAACCTATTAAAAACATGACATACAAATGGTCAATAGTAATACAGAGCATGCCGAATTAATTAATTTAGAAAACAAAAATGCACATGATATAAATACATCAAGATTGGAAATTTGTGAGACAATTTTAGGATCAGGTTTATATAGATTTTTATTTTGTAAGTTAATTAATTTAACGTATTTTTTTATTGATCATGTGTCTAATAGGTCTACTAATTTAGTGTGCAACATTAACTCCGTTAATTATGAAATTAAAGGTAGACTATTTTTGCAACAAATTAAAAATTAAAAATTGAAAATTTTATTACTACTTTTAGTAGTTTTAGTTATTATTATAAAATTAGGTAAATTTATGATTAATAAGAATTTTTAATTTACACTTTTCTAGAGAGTAATATAATTCTTATTCTTAAATTGATTTAATTAAAAATTCTTTTTAATCAAAACGACTTAAAGAATGTATTAATTAGATTTGTGAACTCCGACAATAAGTCGCTTTCTAATCTTAAAGGGCCAAGTAAGTGATTTAACCTTCATTATTCTTATTGTGATATAAACATATAAATTACCTCTTGCTCTTAATGCATGGATTCCTCGTTACTTCGATTCAAAACTTCATATCAATATCAAAATAAGAACAAGTGGCAAGAAAACTAAAAATTTCAATCAAACATAAGTTCAAAACAGCAAATCTTATGATCTATATCTCAATTAATTTATAATAAAAACAAGAAAAAATCACTCAAAAAATAAAAAAGATCAAGAGAAAGACAACTTCCTCATAATTCTTCAATCTTTAAGTTTTTTTTTTTTTAATCTTGATATTTTTTGGTTTCTTCTTCTAAGATTGTTTCCCTAGATCCCCGCTCCTTTAATCGACTTCTCATCAATTCTTCTCTAAATTTTTTTTAATGAAAGGAATTGTACTGATACTAGCAAATGTGATAAAACAACATTACAATGAATCACTTGATTAACTTCCAGGTTTAAAGTTAATGAGTTCAGTTCAAGTTGATTGAGATTTGATTGACTTTAAGCTTTTTTGTTTTTAATTTTTTTGTCTAGTTCAACTACGCCTAAGCCCCAACATATTAAATAAAATAACATCATTTTTAAATTTTAAATTAATCAAGCATAACTGAAGTCAAATCAAGCTCAGGATGAGCTAAAACTCTTAGGTCCCATCAAGTTTTGACTTAGTCATAGGTCTCGAGCTTAATAGATTTCGAGTTGAACCTAAATTCAAACATATTTTCAAACCCCAACATAAAATCTTAGGTCAAACCAGAACCCAGGCAAATCTACTCAAAGTCTGTGCCTCGAGCATACTTAGCAATGACTAATTAATCTAAGATTTTGTTTAATGACGGTTCAAATAAGGAGTGAGATTCTCTGTACCTATTACTCTGTATCAACTCTATTTCACTCAATCTTATCCATATATTTATGTAGGTCTTATATAAATCCCACCTATTTATATAGATAAAATCGAATAGAATAAAATTAGTACAGAATAGTAGATCTAGAGAATCTGATTCCTTCAAACAGAACCTTAGTCAGGCCTAAATCATCCAAGGGAAAGGTTGGTATTTTGCACCTATAAAGGCGTCAGTTTTCAAGGGTTCAATTCAAGAGATTGCTACTGAAATTGGTAAGGGCCACGACAAAAGCTCAGTCCATCAAACTTGCCCAGGGCACGGGGGCCACTTACCAGTACTTGCCAACGATGACAAGAATACTATTGAAATACTTTTGGCGTGTTTTTGAGGTTACAGACAGGCAATTTAACACTAAAAAGGTGAATCCTTTTGTCCTTTTAACCAGCAATAATCAAGTACGATACTTGGTTGCCTAGTAACAATAATTAATTTCAACTTTCATATCATACATCCATCTGTTTTAGGGATAAAAAGCAGCCACGAATAACCAGTCTCTGATACAAGGACCCACATCCACTTCACTTAGTTCGTCAATCCATTTTGACCCCTCAATAACGGAAACATAAAAGACTCGATGAAAGAGAGCTACAATATAAACTTCGTCACTGAATATATCCAGGCATATATCAGGCAGCAACCTCCTCCTCTTCTTCCTCGTACTCCTCGTCATCAGCAGTTGCATCTTGGTATTGCTGGTACTCAGCCACCAGATCATTCATATTACTCTCCGCCTCAGTAAATTCCATCTCATCCATGCCCTCACCTGTGTACCAGTGCAAGAAAGCCTTGCGCCTGAACATAGCTGTAAATTGCTCACTCACACGCCTGAACATTTCCTGGATGGAAGTTGAGTTCCCAATGAAAGTAGATGCCATCTTCAGACCCTTTGGTGGAATGTCACAAACACTGGACTTAACATTGTTTGGAATCCACTCAACAAAGTATGATGAGTTCTTGTTCTGGACATTTATCATCTGTTCATCCACTTCTTTAGTGCTCATTTTACCACGGAACATGGCCGAGGCGGTTAGGTAGCGCCCATGGCGAGGGTCAGCTGCACACATCATATTCTTAGCATCCCACATTTGTTGGGTAAGTTCAGGCACAGTCAATGCGCGGTATTGCTGTGATCCTCTTGACGTCAAGGGTGCAAACCCAACCATGAAGAAGTGGAGGCGAGGGAATGGGATGAGATTAACAGCAAGCTTTCGGAGGTCAGAGTTGAGTTGACCAGGGAACCGGAGGCAACATGTGACACCACTCATGGTAGCGGAAATGAGGTGGTTAAGATCACCAACTGGTAACACAAGATAATGGTCAGATTATGTTATTCCCAATTCTTTTAATGCAATGAAAAGTGTAATAATAAGTGCATACTACTAGTTTGAGATCGTAAACACAGTGCATGTTTAGGTAGCGAAAACGAGATAAGCCTACAATCATATGCGATTGTATGCTTTTCTGAAAAAAAAAAAAAGGAAAGGAGAGAAGGAAGAAATCATGTGAATGCTACCTGCCATAAAGAAAAACATTCACGAGCAACCCATCGCACTTTAATCACCAATGCAAATGACTAGCTAACAACCAGCCACCATTTATGGACTTACACAGGAATATCAAGCAAAAAGGAACCGAATATTTTTCCAATCGCTATTATGGCCTTTTTCAAATTCTCAAGCCAGATCATTGGGAGATAAATTAGAGTTTTTAAAAGAAGAGAACATGGAGTACATTTCAAGAAAGTAAAAGAATTTCAACTTTGGTTTCATAACGTATACAGAAAAGCAAAGCTTAACGAAAACACTTACAAGTGGGAGTGGCAAGCTTGAGAGTACGGAAGCAAATGTCATACAAAGCCTCGTTGTCCAAAACCATGCATTCATCTGCATTCTCCACAAGTTGATGGACCGAAAGAGTAGCATTGTACGGCTCCACAACTGTATCAGATACCTTAGGAGAAGGAAAGACAGAGAAGGTCAACATCATACGATCAGGATACTCCTCCCTGATCTTGGAAATAAGGAGAGTTCCCATCCCAGAACCAGTTCCTCCACCCAATGAGTGGCAAACTTGGAATCCTGTAAGATGAAAATGTACAAAGGGAGATTACATGAAAACGAAAAACTTCAGTGCCAATTTAATAGAAAGCCATAAAAAACAATATATAAATTACATATCCTAACATATAAACAGAGCATGCAATAAAAACAGATCCTCAATCCCGTTTAGTCTTGAAGTGCCCAATGTTTTAAAAAAAAAATTTGAACTCTTTTCTGCAATAAAATAAAACCACAATCTTCCTAACCTAACTATATGTTTAGCCTCCTGAAATTAAAATGTTTAATAAGCATACAAGTTTAACATTCCGACCGTCATAAACGAATTCCATTTTCATTTGATACAAGCTACCATCACAATGAATGGAAAGACCCAAAGTTTGCTAAAAAGCACGCAGATAGGAATATCTAAAACTAAAGTAAACGCACTCATAACCAGAAAAATTTCAGATCCAACAAACCCAGATACACTCGGACATGTTACCATTAAACTATACCATAAAAATGCAAGAAAAAAAATGAAACAAATAAATAACCAAACCTAATACATAAAGATCTGACTAATGAAGAACAATACTCAAAAAGAAAAAGAAAACAGAAAACGGTAAAATCCATCATTACCCTGCAAGCAATCACAGTTTTCTGCCTCCTTCCTTACGACATCAAGAACAGAATCTATCAACTCAGCCCCTTCAGTATAATGACCTTTAGCCCAGTTATTACCAGCTCCAGACTGACCGAATACAAAGTTATCAGGCCTAAAAATTTGTCCGAACGGCCCCGATCTGACCGAGTCCATGGTACCAGGTTCCAGATCCATGAGAACAGCGCGAGGCACGTATCTACCACCACTAGCCTCATTGTAATAGACATTGATGCGCTCAAGTTGAAGATCGGAGTCGCCACTGTACTTTCCGGTGTGGTCAATACCGTGCTCGTCACAGATCACCTCCCAGAACTTGGCTCCGATCTGGTTCCCGCATTGCCCACCTTGAATATGGAGGATTTCTCTCATTTTTTTGGGTAAAGTTTGAAACTTTCGATGATTTGCTATCAGGGTTTCCTTTAGTTTCTGGAGAAAATGGTTCGTCGGAGGATTTTAGATGCAAGAATAATGACGATTGACGAGGAGGGAATAGAGAAGAGTGGATGAGAGTAGAAAAAGGAGGGAGGAGAAAATGGAGGGAATAAAAAGGTGAGCGAGTTGTCCAGTTGGGTATTTTTCCAATTTATTTGTTTTTCCTATTTCTCGTCTAAAAATAGGGTTGTCAGGCCGGCATTTTCATCTTCCGTCTAAAATTAGCTGTTTAAGGGGATTGTACTGTTATGTTAAGGTTTGCTCGGTGGGTGTTCTGGGGATTTTGTTTGTTGTGGATGAGCTGTAAGCAGGTTACGAGTAGGACCACATTTGGGCAGAAGGGTTGGGATTGGATATTTTGCTCCGAATGTCAGTATGTCATATTCATTAGGCCCTTAACGGCGTTGTTGATGGTGTCGTCTGAGGTCAGACCCTAATGTAATAACTATTCATTAAAAGAGGACAATATAATTTCATGTCTGAGTCAACAGATATATAAAAATCTCAGCCACAGCCCTTGTATTATTATTATTATTATTATTATTATCATCGTTGAATTGATAGTTAAGACTGGGAAATATGATGTCTAATTTCAATATATCCTCATAGTTTAACTGAAGAAGTAATTTACAGATTTAAGTAAACTTATAATTGTTTTGTTTTGTTAATGTATAACCTAAAATTTCCATCATCCAACTCAACTTGAGGAAGTGAATTCAAAATGGATTGATGGATACGCAACTCTATGACCCCTTACACTCACAAAGATCTAATACTTCCTACAAAACAAAAAGGGAACTGGAGTTGAATGAGGAGGGGTAAGTCCACAAACTCAACTAGCAAATTAAATGAGGAGTGGAATGTCATAAATGGTTTACAAGAGACAAATGAAAATGTTAATGATAACCAGGTTTCAGTTGGACTAAGTCAGGTACCAATACGATCATTAAACGGTCATTTTCTACTAGCTAGATAAAGCAAAAAAAGGAAAGAAGAAGAAGAGGTGGATATACAGAACCATTGACCAAAGCAGTGAAGCAAGCTGCTGCCGTAATTGCCAAAGAAATGGTGGTGAATCCAGCTAGTTGAGCAGAACGGCAGCATGAGCAAGTAAGTATCTACTCACATGCGACTGGACCATTCAAGCATGTGCTCATCATACTTTGCTTAATGTGCATGTAAATATTGCCATGTTGTATTTGCAGCTTTTATTGTCAGTTGTCACCCTTGCTTCAAGTTATACATGTAAATATTGTGCTTTTCTTTCTTTCCTTTTTCTTTTTCTTAGGGTGATTTTAAAAAAACTCTAATGTTCATTTCAAATTCTCGTAGACACGCTTTGTTAACTTCTTTTTTATCAAAATTACTGAAGGGAGACACTTGACAAGGTTTTATATGAATAATTACTAGAGTGATTAATAGTTAACAAAATATAAGAGGGATACGTGCTTAACTAAATAAATTTACTCACTATATTAATTATATTAAACATAATAACATTCGATATTTATTCAATACATCAATATTTATAATTTATTTGTTATATTTTATTAATAATTTACAATATATTGATGAATTTAATATGATAATAAATTAAATATTTCACTAAATTTTTATTTGACTCAAATAAATAATATGATCAATTTTGATTTATAATTCATATTCTATATATTAATATAACTCAAATTTTAATTTGACTAATTTTCCTAGTAACCAATAAAATTAAACATTATTACTTATATGCATTATTTATATATAATAGAATGGTAATCTTTATATGTAATATTAATCTATATTATTAACATGCGATGAATTTCAATTTTAATATAAATACTAAATTACTTATTTTATTAAAATTTATTTACTATTGAATAATAAAGTAAGATGTTTCAAGTTCTTAAGTTTTATTTTATAGTTTGTATTTGTAAAAATTGTAAAATTAATTAATGATTTTTATTAATAATAAATAATTATGTCCAATTTCTCATATCATATTAATTTTTTGTACTCAATTTCAAGACTACTTAATTTCTGTCTTATTGGCCTCTTATACCCAATTTTAATATTAATTAATTTTTTACATTTTATCAATCTATTGAAAATATTGCTAGTGTTGAATAATATTTTTATAGTATTGGTCAATTAAAATTAGCGTTATTATTAAATTTATTATATCTCATTAATTAGGTGGATTTAGTGCTAGTGTTTAATAAT
>JAOSBN010000003.1:29834757-29854678 GCA_027563595.1 Erythroxylum suave
GGCCCACATATTGAATTTATGCACCTGGACTAAAATACTAATTTAATCAGGCCCATAGACCCAACAAAAAACAAGAAACACATTTGATTCTTTCAGTTTCCATCTGTGATCTTGGCCGTTCAAAAACTAAAAGAGAAAAAACAAAGATGATGCATAAAGGTTTTGCTGCTTAACATCCAACATTTTCTAACATCAAAACCTTACCAGCTGCTGCACTTTATCAATGTCTCATATTTAAAAATCATACATTCGTATGTTGTTAAGACTTTGGTGAATTTTCTTCTATAACAATTTGGTTTTTTTATATCAACTTGATCAATTAAATTTTATTTATGTTAAAGGACATGAGATTTTTTTTAATCTAATGGTTTATAAAAAAACCTTATAGATTGTAAAGTTATCTTAATTTTATATAATTTTAAATTTATGAAAAGAAAACGTTATTAAACTTTTACCATATTACTTGCTAGCAAAGCATATGTAGTAACCCGGAGTACATGTGGATTAACAAAACGCGATTGATGTGGCGTAAACTATGTAAACCAGCCCAAATAATGTAACTCATGTATCTGTAATTTGACTTATGTGTTAACATTGTTTAAACCAAAGCAAAACCTAACTAAAATGATATTTTACCTAAAAATATGATTTATATGTATTTATATGAAAAATTCTTCAACATCTTTTTTTCTATACTTTTTTTAGTTTTAAGGAAGGAATAAGTGACAACGTTAGTGATTACTGAGATTGTTTAAGATTGGAATTATTGGTCATAGTCTTCCAGTAAAGGTTAAGAATTTATTGTTCCAATGATCAATCCTTTTATGAATTGCAACATAAAGAGATTGATCATTTCTATGTGTCATTCTCTTAGTTGAGATTGGAATCCTTAAATATAGAACCCTAAATTATAAGAGTGTGTTCCTTATCTCTAGTTTATCTACAAAGACAAACAAACTGCTCTTAGCTTTGCTTATAGCTAAGCCAAACATGAAGTTGAACAAATTTAAGATTTCTATTAGTGTCTTAACTGAGTTAACATCATCTCTATATGATAATATGACGTCATCCACAAAAGATAGATTGATCAACCCCAATTTTTTGCATTCATAATGTGCTTAGTTCTATATGCCATCATTCAACAAAAGATTTTAATGCCTAAGGAAAATAGGTAAGCCTCAAACTTTTGGCACCATTAAAGCGATAAGTGAGCTTACTATTTACTTGAATGGTAAAAGAGGAGTTGGATATACATTGCTCTATCAAGAAGCCAAAGGCCTCTTTAGGAATTAATTATAAAGCTCCAATCAATTGAGTTAAAGTTTTTTTAAAAACCTTTCTTCATTGAGCAAATTTTTAGGGCCTTTTTGCTTTGATATCTTTTGAAAAAACTATTCAGCTAGTAGCAAGTGATCCCCTATACTTCTTCATTGGATAAAAGGCTTAGACATGGAATGATTATGCCCTTTAGCACCTCTTTGAGCCCAATAGCACCTCTTTGAGTCCAAAAATTATGTGAAATTCAATAAGAAATCATTGCATAATCATTCATGGAGCAAGGATTAGGATTTTTAGGGACCAAAGGTTACATAATTTTTGTTTAGCTCCTTTGGTAACTTATCTTTGGAGAAGAATTTCAGTATAATATTAATTATCATTTTTTCTATAATGTGTCATGTCTCTTAGAAGAAGCCTGCATATGGTCCATTAGGACCTATAGATATTTGTTTTGAAAATAAAGAGTGATGTCTTGATGTCTAAAGTAGTGAGAGGCTTCATCAAAATTTCTTTATGTTATTAGTCAAGCGAGTCAATGATTACATTCATGAATACCTTCATATGATAAAAAGTTTTGTTAAATACCTAATTTTTAAAAAAAGTTAAAGACCATTTTTTCTATCCATCTGGGTTAATAATACTCCTTCCATCTTTATTCTTCAAAGAATAAGTTTTGTTCTTATTCCTTTCCCTTAATATAGAGTTGTGAAGACATTTAATATTCCTATCTTTATCTCTTATTGAATTGATTTTAACCATCTACTTCAAAATATAATAATGTTTCTTTAAGGCTTGCCTGTAGGATCTAAGAGCTTTCATTTTCGTTTTTTCATATCCATATCCTTGGAAGATCTTCAAAGTTTTAATTGGGCAAATCTCACCTGCTGATTGGCTTTATTAATAACTTCATCAGTTTATTAGATTTTCTCATTGTCGAACTTTTTTAATTCAATTTTCATTGATTATAGTTTCCTTATGCATTTTTATGCTTCATAACCTTCAATTTGATTACTAGTTCCTCTTTTCATAGCTTCTTTAAATACCTTAATCTTAGAGAGGAAATTGAAGTATGTAAAGGGTAGCTTAATTTCTCTAGGACTATGACTAATTCTATTTCAATGGGGTTATGGTCAGATCATATGGGTACTTTAAAGTGAACCTTAATCTTAAAAAATTTTAAGAGCTGGAGAGGATTTACAACATCTCTTTCCAAATTTTTTATAAGCCAATCATTGACAAGATTGTTGCTCCATATATAATAAGCTCCATCATATCTTAGATAACTTAATCTTATGGTATTTAAATAATTAAGGAAGCCTTTGTTTTTTTCAATCTTCTTAAGCTTAGGTCCTCTAACTTCTTGTACTAAGATAATGTTGTTAAAGTCACCCAAAATCATTCAGGGAACTTGGATAAAGGAAATAATAGAGACCAAATACCTTAAGAGATTGGACCTCTAGAATTCAAAATTTGCAGTATATATAAATCTAACTTTGAGCTAATTGGGGGATACATCTAGTTATATAAATTGGTCGGAAATCTTACAGTGATGCACTTGGACAATTTCAAGGTCAAAGCCGACTATAATTCTTCTATTATAATGAAGCTAATGGTTACCAAGTGGCCTCCAATGCCACCTAAGATCCACTTATTGTCTTGAATTTTATTTTTCATGATTTTAGTTTCTAGAATACCTATCATACAAGGTATTTTGGTTAGTAAGTAGTCATGGATTACTTGCTTTTTATTAAAGCAATTAATATCCCTCATGTTCCAAGCTATAATCATTTGTTTGGAATAGGGATTAAGGTCCTTTCCTTATTTTCCTTCCAATCATTCTATTTGATTTGTCCATTAGGGTAGTTATAACACCAACTTTTCTTGGGGGGTTCCCTTCGTCAATCTTCTTAGCTACTTCTGAGTTAGAGGTGGATTTAGCTTCATCATTTTCCTCTACTATTATAGTTTGATCTTTGAGGCATGATTATAATTAGTTGTTTCATTCATATAAGGCATTGTCGCATCTCTTGTAAGTTCACTAGGTCTATTTATAGCTTCCTTAATTCTTTTAACTAATAATTTAAGTGCCACACTCTCCTTTTTAGGAGGTTTGTTGTTATTTAAGAAATTAGCTATATTTTGGTGAGAACTTATTGAGTACTTTATTTGCTTTTACAATTGACTCTTCTTTCTCCTTGAGTTATGTTATGAATTTGCCTATTTGAAGCTTTAAATTTTTACAATTTTTCCTATAATTACCTTTATAGCCCCTGGCTTCCAGTGTCAAGATAGTGTAATTTCAGTATCTATTAAATTGTTACCCTCATTTAGTTATTTTATTTTCAGTGTGTATGATGGATACTTCTGAAGCTCAACTCCTACATAAATTCAAGCATATCCAATCCTTTTTGATTTTATTGTGTGCTTATCCAAGCATAATATCAAACTAGCTAGGTAACTTAAACCTAAAGTAGACAAATATTCAAGTGGCACTGATCTTTTTATGCTACACTTTCTTATGCTCGGGGCTAGACCCCAAAATACTGAACTGGGTGTACTGTGAAAAATTAGAAGTGCAATTTATGCTCATGAATCATTGTATATTCACACACATGTGAATACATATTTTGATACATTAAAATAATTGTACATGCATTCATTGACATTTTTCAGGTGTAATTGACTCATAAATGTGATTAAAATGCAAATCGTGGATTATTTGTGTTGAAAATTTATTTGAAAGAGTGTCATTAATATTTCGAAATTTTTAGTAAATTTTAGAAAATTTCTGAAAATTTGGAGGAGTTTTGGACTAGGGACAATATTGAACTAAGAGACAAATGGGAGTGTGACAAATGGCTTAAATGCATGCGTGACAAGTGCCATTGAAATATCACTCCATATAGTTACCTTGTTTGTTTGAAGACAATTTTGCACTTTCGGTTGTTCTCCACCGAAAGCTATTTAACACCAAACAAAAACAATTCTCTCTATCACCGAAACATTTGTTCAGTGTTGTGTAATTGGCGGTTCAGATAGTATTCTGCTTCATGTATCTTGTTTTCCATTCACCGAGGCGCACCTTCTTTGTTGGATACGTTACCGAAATCAAGTAAGTGAGTTTTAAAATTTTCTGGTTCTGTACATGAATTGTAATGATGCTTTTACTGGTTTTAAATGGATATACACATAAGATGTGTAGGTAGAAAGATTTCGGGTATGACAGTGATGGATGGATCGAAGGTAGAATTTGTGCAGAAAGTGTTTATAAGATTGTGAGAATTGAGTTTAATAAAAGTGCAAAAAAGTTTGTCATTTGCGTGAATGATATACGGTTTTTGATGTTTAAGTTTAAATCATAGATTTTTGATTTATTGTGTTGGTTGAACTGAAAGGAGAATAGAAAAGATGAATTATGTGTTAGTTGAATAAGATAGGAGAGTGAAACCTAGAAAATAATGAGTACACAATTGTGCCCCTGAAGATATTCTGAAATTGAACAAACTTCACTCTTTTTATCTTCATCTATTGATTTTAAAATGACTTGGAACTTGAACCACTAGACTCCTAAGACATTTTTTCTTTCTCTCCATGAAAATTTAGAGCCATCTGAACTAATTTGAAAAACGATTGATTGAATCATAATGAGGGAATGAGCTGGAATGTTAAGAAGTGGAGAATTTTCATTGATCATGCTTTGGTATTTTGATTATATCTTAAGCTATGAATTTTCAAATGAGTTGATTTTTCATCCTTATTAAAATAAGGCATATTTCTACAACTTTCTTCAAGAAGTAAAATTTTAATTCTGTCCATAAGAGCCCTAAAATTTAGCTTGAAGTTGAGATTAGTATTCTATTGAGACATAAGGAATAATATAGAATATTTTCATCATAACTTGCAGGATATTAGACCAAAATTAATGAATTTAGTGTCATTATAAACTTAAAGACATAGAGGAACATTTTATTTGAAGAAAGTGTTGTCTAAAAAATTCTGGTTGTGAGTCAAAAATGACAAGAAAGGAGAAAAAGAAGGAAGAAAACACAGAAGGTCATGACCTTGTGTCAACACGATCGCGACTCTGCTGAGGCACAAGAGAAGTCACGATCGTGCCTCAGCACAATTGCAACACTGCTGATGAAGGAGGAAAGTTACAATCATGCATGTGCACGATCGTGACCATATAGGTGTTATTAAAAAGTGAAATTTTGGATGTTTTTCAATCAAATTCAAGTAAGGTTGATACCATATGAGGTATGTAAGGTTTAAATGAGTTCTTAAATGTTTTAATTGATGTTGAATGAAAGGATTAAAAGAGAGTAAAGAGCTTTTGAGATTAAATAATGTTTGGAAGGTGTTAAAATTGTTTATAAAGTGTATTAAAGAAACATACCTGAGAAATTATCATTGAACATGAATAAGAGATGATACATTCATAAATGTGCTTATGATTGACTATTTATCTAAATGTGTAAATTTTGTAAATGATTGCATATAGAAGAACAAGTAGAGTGACCACTTCCTAATATTGCTGGAACTTTGAGGTAATAGCTTTGGAAGCAAATTGTGAGTGACCTAAAAAGTCTCACTTAATTATTTGTTTGCCTAATTTCTGATTTGAATTATCTATGAATGTATTAGTGATTATACTGATTTTGGATATGAAGGTCCGATGATTCTGATTTGATGATTGTGATATTAAAGTGCTCCTTGTATGCGAATTTGAATGAATAAGTGATACTCCACATTATTGTAGAATGTCATACTAAGGTTCGATGATAAATGTGAATGTGAATGTGAAACTGAAATCAAGTGACTGATTGCATACATATGAATGTGAAGCATTCCATTACATGAATGCATGAAAGATAAAGACAGATGTGACCGCAGTTGCCAGTGTAAAGAGCTTAAAGCTCATACTATAATCAAAGCCTCAAGCTCAGTTGTAAAAGTATCCGTTATCCACTAAAGGATATAGAACATTATCTAGTATAGCTCGGTATCCACTAAGGGATATGAGCTAGTAAAAATATACTCGGTCACAAAAACATCAATAACAAGTAAAAGTGAGTCTCACGCGCATTACATATACATTTTAATAAATGTATTTGACTGATCAAAATGTATTGGTATCTTGTATTTGAATGAGAATGTGATATGTGATATTTCTTGCAAAATGCAAGGATACGAAATATTTGTTATATGTGATAAGATGTTACATGAATTGAGTGAACTATCGATTATGGTTACCTCATTGAGTTTGCAAAACTCAACCAAAATTGCACGTTGACTTTTCAAGACCGAGAGAGGACTTTAGCTATTGAGAGACTGAAAGAAGCATAATTCTTGTACTTTTGTGAAGAAGAAATGGCTCAAAGGTCGGTCAACTGAGATTGAAGGGACTAGATAGATATTTTGTATATTTCCTCGTTCATGTAGCGTATTTGTATTAGGCTTGATAATTTACGTACTCTAATGACAATGGAGACTTTTAATGTACATGTATGGATATTTAACACTACATTGTAAATTTAGTTTTTGTTTATGAAATGAAAAGAGGAATACAATTTATTAATCTTGTTAATTTTGGTCTTTAATTTTAGTGACTTTTATATACAATAATTGATGCCATGACCAAGTTAGATATGTTGCCATATTATAAAATGAAGGTGAGATAGTTAACACACCATTATTATAGATTATATACTAGAATATCCTCAAGGTGTTCCGATATGTAATTTATGATAATGAGGTGTGACATACCATATCTCTATTTTTTGTATTATCATTGGCCTCTTTAGGATGTGCCATGGGCACATTTATACAAAATTGTGTTTATCTGCCTCACTTTCAAATTTGAAGACAAAGGTCTTGTTCATTAATTAGAATGCTTTCTAATTCTAACTTAGCCCAATTCTTCTCTGTCCAAGATTGAACAAATGGAAAGAGTGTCTTTTATCAAGAAAATAGCCTACTTAAATAAAAGTCCAACTTTGTGCTCTAACTAATTTAATGACTCAATTAAAGATGAAGCTACAAATGCTTTATTATGAAGAAGAAAAAGATATATACTTTAGCTTTTGTAAGTGAGCATAGTCTCCTAAAACCTAGCTCCAGGTTATTTTTGAGCTGTTTTTTTCCAGGTTCTTCAGTAGATATTTACTAAGAAATAAGGAAGAAGAAGGAGCAAAAGAATTAGGGTCAAAATTGTTAAAGCTTCAAAGAGTTTGGAAGGAGGAGAGAGAGGCAAAGGAAGTGAGGGCGAGAGGGAGCACAAATAGTTATTATAAGGTGGAAGAGCTCCAAATGTAGCACCCCACTCTCATAGGGTATATTCCTGAACATACCGATGATATTCGAAAATGTACTCTATAAGGGTAGCATGCTAGATCAGTTAGTCAACTCGTTGCAATTTTGTTTTGAACAACATATGCAATTTCAGAAAACTAATAATTACTTTTGGCCCATTTTATTTATAACATTTTCAGTTACAAGCGATTCAAATAATGAACATATCATCAAAATTTCAATAATCATTTGGGCCTATTACAAATCCGAAGCTTATTTAGTCAAAATGATTATTTCAAACTGAATTCTAGTATACATTATGCATAATTCATATGCACATTTTCAACAGTTGCGGAAAACAAATATTGAAAAAAAAAGGACAGAAGACAATGTTGATGCAAACTGATCCCAACATTTATCTCTTATTTGATTTTAGGAGCTATATTCTAGTTTGTCTAATTGGGTATCTTCTTTGAGCCTGAAAAACAAGGTTGCAATTTTAATGAGTTTTGTGAACTCTGTGAGTAGACCATCTTCGATGGCTCACTTATGTCACATAACAAAATAGTTCACAATTCACATCAATTTGCAGATAAGTATTAACACATATAACACATCACTTCATTAATTCATCATGTAGCATTAATTAACACTTTATTCACTTATTTCATTTTCACATTCAGAGCAGTCAAATAGTTCATTTTTCTCATTTAAAACATACATATCAATTATATATACAATGCTTATGAGACTCACTTTCAATTGTTATTGTTGTGACCAAGTGCCTATAACTATCCTATATCCATTATGGACCAGGCTCAATGGTAACTATCCTGTATCTGTTTGGAACACCGAACTCATTATACATAGTGAGCCTTTGGCTTTTAATCACATTATGAGCTTTAAGCTCCTTTTTAGTGGCTACTTCGGTCACAACAACCTTTATCTGTTCATACATTCATGTAGTGAAATGCATAACATTCACATAGATTCAATCAATACTTGCTGTAATTTTTTTTACAATCCACATTTACATTTTTCATCAGATAGATGCCCGTATTCAACAATAATGTTGAGAATCATGTATTCCTTGCTCATTCACATTCAATGATGCACTTCCAATATATTCACATTTATCAAACTCCTCGGACTGTTTATGTCCGGAATGGTCTCAATCATATTCACAGCAGTAGTAATTCAATACAGAAATTTAAAAGAAAAAAATTAAAATGAGACCATTTAGGTCGATTCACAGTACACTCCATATTAACATTTGCTTCCATGATCTGGAAACGTCTGGATGCTAAAGTTCTATCTTATGTATCAACATCATGCAATACACACATTGCACACAGATTACCAATTGCACAATCACATAAACATTCAACTGTACACATATATATATGTGTAATGTATAATGCATGCTCATTTTGATTATTCTGGGTATGTTTACTTAATTCATATCTCAAGATCATTCATACTTCATAACTCATATAAGTCAAATTTGAATTTAGGCTTACACCTTCTTTGTACAAGATTATTATAAGTCTATCATTCAATCATATATCAATCACATACATGCTCTCCAATCCTTTTTCTAACGTTATAAGATCACAAAATATTGAATTTATCATTCACTTTTACTGAATACACATCATTCATTTTCTTTGAATCACATTAACCTTCATAGGTTCACTTCCATTCTTATAACATCTCAAAATTTTCAGATTTGAACACTTGATGTTTAACATCTTTTCTTAAGTTATAACCTCTATCATCACCCTAAATATATCACTCATTTAATCTCATATTTCCTCATCAAACTAAGCACATTTCAAGCTCCATTTAAGCCTAAATGCGTCATAGGAAAGTATTGATAAGTCAATAATTTATGTATATGATTTTAGGGCAAAAGGTATAACTTTTGTTATGGATGCCAGATTAAAGTCATTGATGTACATTTTCGAAGAGGACTCCGAGTTCTACAACTTCCGTGAAGACTTTGAGGAGAGATTTTGTTGTCTATATAGACAAAATTGCACATTTACGTAGATGATTAGTGTATGTTCGCCCAATGGACTGATGTCCTTCCAAACGGACATAAATAGAGCTAGGAAGCTAGAAAACCCGAGAATGTCAACCCAGCGGACATGAAGTCTACCTAACGGATATGTATGAAGCATGTCTAACTTGTCATATTTTACCACCTTGTGGTCTCCAAATGGTCCTTTTAATAACTAGTTTATCTGTCCTCTAATTTCTAATCCAATTGTCTCCTAATTTTCTATGACACTTGCCATTAAATCTTATGTCACTTATCAAAAATTTTCATTGCCATTTGACCCTTAATTCTACTACCATTTTCAATTGTCTTGCCACTTGACATTTTTTCTAGTTCGTAAATACCCAAAATCTTAGAAAATTCTCATGTTTTAATAAAAGTTCTAAATCAATAATTTAATTCACCATATCAATTTTTAAGGCAAAATATTAACTATCCATATCATAATTACATTAGAATCATTTATATTAGGAAAACGTCAAATGAGTGCATGAACAATTATTGTAATGTATGAAAAATTTAAATTCATGTGTGTATATGCTAACATTATGTATGAGTACGAAATGCATTTTTCTAATCTCTCATTGTTATTTCTCATTTACCGAAATTTAGGGTTCTAACCCTTAATATGGAAATGGGACGTTACAATTCTCCCCTCCTTAATAAATTTCATCCTTGAAATTTTTATCAGCTAATTCAAAAAGGTAAATGTATTGTTTCCTCATATGCACCTCCGTTTCTCATGTATCAACATCACCGAAATAATTTCTTCCAAATGAGTCTATTTGATGAAATCACTTGGTTTTTTTTTCAAAAGCTTATTTAGAGACCTCACTATCTTAACTTGTTTCTCATTATATCTCAAATTACTTACAATTTCATTTCCTGTGTTGATAATACATCTATCGAACCATACCAATATCTCTTAAACATACTCACATGTAACATATTAGGAATATGATACATCTTTTATTGATCAGGCTAACTCATAAGTCAATGGTCCTATTTTTCCTTACTGCTTCATATAGACCAAAACATTTCGACTTAATTAACCCTTTTTACCGAACAACTTTTTATTTTAAATCACTTAATTTCTACTACAAATTCATTTCACTTATCAATAGTATCTCAAATCAATTTTGGTCTTTAACTATTCTTAGGCCTTCTTTATCTCAATATAAAGGCGGACGACTCTTTTTGTCGTATATGACTCTTTTTGTCGTATAACGCCTGATGCAATGTTCTACTGATATTATAGTGATGATGATCATTATGCTTAAATTAATCAAAAATGTATATTGACCTCATGTTCCTATGAATTCCAAAATTTAAGCTCTAATATATCTCCAACAATTAAGACTGTTAGCAAATTAAACATTTGATCATGCAGTCAGCCATTTGTTTCTTTGTCCTTGGCCGTTAAATACTATTTTAGTGTATTACTACCAGGATGTACAATATAGGCTGCTATTTGTGCTTTCTCCAAAAATCCCTTTTCTCATTCATCTACATCTGATACATATGTTTCTTGCCTAAATCATAAAGTATCATCTTCTAATTTATACTCAAAATTCATATTCATTTTCAATTCCTCAACAAAATCCACTAATTCTGAATCCTCCCTTTTTCACTTTTCTAATCCTTTCATGTAAAACTGATCTTAAATTCAATATAGCTAATAATATGTCATTTTGCCCAAAATTCAACTTAATATTCAATGCTCTTTATTGCACTAAATCTGGTAACCTCAATATTGAAATTTTTGTTATTTTGTTATTGGATTTTCTGTTCAATGCATCAGATACACACTAGTTTAACAGGATAGTACTTATCTGTACAATCAAAATCTTTCAATAATTCTATCCATTGTCTCTGTCTCATATTCAACTCTCTCAAATTCAATAATTATCTCAAACTTTAATGATCTAAATAAATCCGAAATGTTTCACCCTACATATAATGTTTCCAAGAATTTCAAAACGATTATTACTGTAACACATTCTAAATCATGTACCGAATAATTCAACTTATGAGACTTTAATTCTCTCGATGCATATAAAACCACTTTATTTGCTACATTAGATTACATCTTAATTTCCTAATGTGAAACTTCATTACATACTACAAAATCTCCAACTTAGATGGAATAGCTAACACCGATGTTGTAATTATTCAGTGATTTTAATTTCCTTAAAATTCTGTTTACATTCATTAGTCCATCCTGATGACATATTCTTCTTCAGAGGTTTCGTCAAAGGGCTAATATCACTAGAAACTCCTTGACAACCTATGGTAGCATCCAATATCCAGCTAATTCTAGAAAACTCTGGATCTCATATAAATATTCCTCGAAGTTTCTCACTTCTTCATTACCTCTTTTTTCTTTAGGTTTCCCAATATGCCATGTTTAGGTATTGTATGACCCAATATGTTACTTGATCTAGCTAAGATTCATACTTACTGAACTTGGCATATAGTTATTTCTCCCTCATGATGAAATAAGACTAACCTCGAATGTTCAAAATGCTCTCTTTACTTTTCGAATATACTCAAAATTTCATCTATGATCACAGTCACTAATTGATTCAAGCAAAGTTTGAGCACTTTATTCTTCAATAATCTAATACTGTTGGGGGCATTTGTTAACTCAAACAGATATTTCCAAAAACTCAATGTGCCTATAACTAGTTCTCGAAATTATTAAGTAACTAGTTCTTCAGAAGGGTAATGTTATCTCATATTGTTTTCAACTTCCCAATTAACTTCTTTTCTCAATTGATTTTCTCCATTCATTTGATTTCCCCTGATTTCTTACTGACTTATTCTTATGTATAACTATTTGTACTAGTTTTTCCACACATTTCAATTTCTTTGCAACTCTCAATTTTCTGAACATAACCGTCATATCTAACTTGTATCTTCTGAATATACAAATGTGAAGCACTTTATGAACCTAAGTTCTTGTAGCAATAGCAATAATATCATCCTATTTTCATGAACCTAATAATGTAAATGTCCTTTCATCAACAAGATACATATACTCTCTATAGGTAGTATTTTCAACTTCTTGTGCCTGATTCTTAGTTAAAAATAGAACTGCAATATTGAATTCTAATTCATTCAATATTAATTCATTCTTAAAAGTAAACTATTTAATCTACTTGACCTAATTTAGTTAAAATCTTCTACGAAAGAAGATTTCCTGCTACTATCATCTATACTGTTCACATAACCCTTATCAATAAACTACTTTCATCATTGCTTATTAACCACTTTACCTAAATAAGATCAATTTCTATCATTTCTTACAAGATTATAATGTTCTACTTACTGAAAATCGATGAAGTTGTAGACATGTTTATTGTCTCATATGCTTAGGTATGTATCATCAAGGTCATCCCATCTTATCTAGAGATGTTTTTTCGACAAGTTACCAATTAATATCTTATGTTAATGATACCTTATTCTCAATTTATTCTAGATAACACCTCTCCCTTTTTTCCTACCTACAATCATGGTGGACCTTCCTTATGATCGTGATAGAACCAAATAATCTCGGTTATGATTACGAAGATTCTGCCACTATCTTGCCCTACTTCCTTTTTTTTTTCCTCAAATTCATCACACATAGTAACATCATTTATATATTTACACTCTCAATCTATCCCTAATTAATCATTATAAATGCTTTCATGCGCTACTCTGAGTTATCTCAGAATTTAAACTATGGAAATTATGACTTAAGAGTATTCAATAAGTCATAGATCACTTCCTATATCTTCTCCAAATATATAATACATAATTGCTTAATAACATCACTTGTCGAGGTAATCACATTATCAATTATGCACTTATAATAACAAATCACCTTAACCTCGAGGACTTCTATTTATCTCGTAATCATTTATTTCTTCTCTCAGTCATCATTATTTCATCTTACATATGTTCTCAATCAATTCAAAATTTTATAGGCATAGCCATCATGAAGTTCTGATCTCATATCCATTGACATATTCTTATGTAAATCATAACTCTTATCACATTAATCAAACAACCGTTTCAATTTCCAAGTTCAACCTTTCAAGGTCATAATAAATTTTGTTTTCTATCAACTTTACTTGTACACTTCAACCATCATGAAGTTTTGATCTCATAGCCATTGACATATTCTTATATTAAGTTATAACTCTTATCACATTAATCAAACAACCATTTCAATATCCAAGTTTAACCTCTCAAGGTCATAATAAATTTTGTTTTCTATTAATTTTACTTGTAGACTTTAAATCTTGTCATTAATACTTATATCTCTGCTTTTCTTCAATCAATCCACAACAAGGTATTCACATCTATATCACATTCAAAGATATATCATCATAGTACAATACTGATGTCATATTCGATGACAAATCCACAGATACGAATGCATTGGATCTTTATCTATCATATCAAACCACATACTATTTCTCATTTCTAGATACCCACAACTTTTTATTTTCTCATATTATGATAGATTATCATCCTTCTCATTGCTCCTAACAACTCAACTCTCAACGAACGTCCATGCGTGTAACTCAAGTAAATACGACTCAAACTGGGGATCAGTTGCTACTTCATGCTAAGATATGTCTAAAATGCATGTACCTTGACACATATTTTAAAAAATGCCCATATAAGACTCTAAGCCTGGGCTCTGATACCAACTCTGTAGCACCCCACTCTTATAGGGCATATTCCTGAACGTACCGATGATATTCGAGAACATACTCTACAAAGGTGGCATACTAGATCAATCAGTCAACTCATTGCAAAAAAAAAAAAAGAACAACACACACAATTTTAATAAACTAGTAATTACTTTTGGTCCATTTTATTCATAACATTTCAGTTACAAACGATACAAATAATGAACATACCATTAGAATTTTAATAATCATTTGGGCTCATTACAAATTCGAAACAAATTTAGTCAAAACTATTATTTCAAACTGAATTCTAGTATACATTAGACAGAATTCATATACACATTTTCAATAGTTGTGGAAAACAAATCTTGAAACAAAAAGAACGGAAGACAAATGCTGATGCAAATTGATCCCAACCTCTATCTCTTATTCGATTTCAGTGACTATATTCTAGTTCGTCTAACTAGGTATCTCTTCTTAACCTGAAAAATAATGTTGCAATTTTGTTGAGTTTTGTGAACTCAGTGAGCGAACCATCCTCAATGACTTACTCATATCACATAAAACAAATAATTCATATTTCTCATTCAATTTGTAGATAAGTATTAACACATGTAACACATCACTTCATTAATTCATCATGTAGCATCAATTAAAAGTTTATTCACTTATTTCACATTTCACATTCAAAGCTGTCAAACAGTTCATTTCAATCATTTAAAACATACATATCAATTATATATGCAATGCTCATGAGACTCACTTTCAATTGTTATTATTGTGACCAAGTGCCTGTAATTGTCCTATATCCATTGTAGATATTGGACTCATTGGTAACTGTCCCGTATTTGTTGGAAATACCAAGCTCATTATACATAGTGTGCCTTTAGCTCTTAATCACATTATGAGCTTTAAGCTCTTTTTCAGTGGCTACTCCAGTCACAATAGCCTTTATCTGTTCATGCATTCATGTAGTGGAATGCATCACATTCACATAGATTCAATCAATCACTTGTGGTAATTTTTTTTACAATCCACATTTACATTTTTCATCGGATCAATGTCCGATATTCAACAATAATGTTGAGAATTACTTATTCCTTGCTTATTCACATTTAATGATGCACTTTCAATATATTTACATTTATCAAACTTCTCGGACTCTTTATGTCCACAATGGTCTCATTCACATTCACAGTAGTAGTAATTCAATACAAAAATTTAGAACTAAACAATTAAAATGAGACCATCTAGGTCGATTTACAGGATGCTCCATATTAACATTTGCTTTCATGATCCGGAAAAGTCTGGATGCTGACGTTCTATCCTATGTATCAACGTCATCCAATACACATACTACTAATTGCATAATCATATAAACATTCAATTGTACACATATGTATATGTGTACTGTATAATGCATGCTCAATTTGACTATTCTGGGTATACTTACTTAATTCATATCTTAAGATCATTCATACTTCATAACTCATATAGGTCAAATTTGAATTTAGGCTTACACCTCCTTTGTACAATATTATTACAAGAGCATCATTCAATTATATATCTATCACATACATGCTCTCCAATCCTTTTTCTAATGTTGTAAGATCACAAAATATCGAATTTATTATTCACTTTTACTTAATACACATCATTCATCTTCTTTGAATCATATTCGCCTTCATAGGTTCACTTCCATTCTTATATCATCTCAAAAATTTCAGATTTGAACACTTGATGTTTAACAATTTTTTCTTAAGTTATAACCTCTATCATCACCCTAACATATCACTCATTTAATCTCTTATTTCCCTATTAAACTAAGTACATTTCAAGCTCCATTCAAGCCTAAGTGCATCATAGGAAAGCATTGATAAGTCAATAGTTTATATATATGATTTTAGGACAAAAAGCATAACTTTCTCTATGGATGTCAGATTAAAATCACTCAAGTATGCTTTCGAAGAGGACTCCAAGTTCTACAACTTCCGTGGAGACTCTAAGGAGAGATTTTGCCATTTAATGGGTCAAAATTGCACATTTATGTAGATATCCAGTGTATGTTTGCCCAAAGGACTGATATCCCTCCAAATGAGCATGAACGGAACCAGGAAGTTGGAAAACCCAAGAATGTCTGCCCATAGGACATGAAGTCTACCTAACTGATATGTAAGAAGCATATCCCACTTAACAACCATTCCCATGATTTCCACATATATACCAACATCAATTTTACACCAAATTCTCCAGTATTCACATCCATTTATGCAACTTCATTACATGCTAATTTAACTACCATATTAGTTGCATTAAAATCCATAAAACTCTTCTCATTTGATTCATCAATCATATAAAAAACAAGACATATTACCATCATTTTCTTGTTTTCTAAATCCTTTCTCCTTCCCCTTTCTATAAGTATTATTAAACACATCGTTTAAACCTAAGTTTTTCCTCTTCATTCTTACCTCCATTTCAGCTCAATATCAATCAGAAACAAATCATACTCTATGATTGATTATAGACACTAGAACAGAACATTTATACATATACATTCATCATCAATTTTCTGCACATATGTTCTACTACGTTGTGACCCTCATTCCATGTCTAATCTATCACCTTAATTCATCTCATTTCAAAACCCACACTTCTTCTTTTCTTTAGTTTTAAACTCATTTTAGTTTATCTCTAAAACAACCAAAGAGATACACGTTATTATACCAAGAAACATAACATAAGAACATCTATTTGTCAATCAAATGTTCTGCATTTTTTCTACACCATCATTATGATCTTTCTATCTCAAAATAATCTCTACATCAACCTATGAATCATTACTCATCATATATGTAAAAAATAGGACATTTATGTGCTCAATTCATCACTCACGATTCACATATATACACATCACTATTTCATGACCATTTAATCTCTAACTATCGTCATACATATTTTACTTCTCATAGAGAACCATATGCTACATACTTATTTAAGCCTTAAGATCTTCAAATCACTCTTAACCCTAGCTTCCCAACATCATACGATTGTCATCATTCCAAAGGTGGTAGGGTTAGGTCTTTAGTGACAATTATGAAGAAACAACAAAAATGGGAGTAGCAAGTGAAAGGTAAGAGCAAGGTTCACATTGGTGAGAGCAAAAAAGTGTCGTAAATTGAGAAGAAGAAATGAAGAAGATGAAGAGCGATGAAGAGAAAGCATTTAACCAAAGTAATATAATGAAAGACCAAAAGATGGTCTTTCAAATATTACAATGTCAAGAGTGTGATGTGTGGCATGGCAATTGACACTTGTTACTAGCTACATGTTACCACCTTATGTCCCCAAACAATTATTTTAATAACTAGTCCATTAGTCCTCCAATTGTCTCCCAAGTTTCTATGATACTTATCATTAAATCTTAATGTCACTTCTCAAAATTTCCATTACCATTTGACATTTAATTATACTACCATTTATCAATCATCTTATCACTTGACATTTTTCCTGGTCCATAAATACCCAAAATCTCATAAAATTCTCAAAATTTACCAAAAATTCTAAATCAATAATTTAATTCACCAGATCAATTTTTAAAGCAAAATATTCACTATCCATATCATAATCACATTAAAATAATTTATACCCAGAAAACGTCAAATTAGTGCATGAACAATCATTTTAATGTGTGAAAAATTCAAATTCATGTGTGTGTATGCTAACATTATGCACGAGTATGAAATGTATTTTTCTAATCTCTTACTACTATTTCTCATTTATAGAAATTTATGATTCTAACCCTTAATATGGAAATAACATGTTACACCAAATGTGTATTTTCCTATTTTGGTTCCATTTCCATAAAAGGAAAGGAATCAAACAATGTGTAAGGCAAGCATATTCTCGCACTTGAAAGATTCAAAAAGTGAATAAAAATGGAAAAAAAGTGAAGGAAAGAGAAGTTTTAGGCCTACTCTTTTTATAAACTATTGGTGAATACTTATTATTTTAATGTAATTATTAAAGTTGACAATAGGCCAGGTCAGATTGAATTTAAGGTAGATTGAGTTTAACTTGAAGTATCTTATGCGACCTAAGTTTGATGCAAGGTCATATTAGATTTGACTATATCATCTAAACTCGAGCTCGATTAGACTTTGGGTAGCCTAAATCATGTCTTAAGCTCGAACCTACTTAAGTCCAACTTAGCTTAACTCATTCCATCGTTTTCAGTTACAAACACCTCTAGGACTTTCCAAATTTAGATCACTATCTTTTCGGTAATAACTCACATACTCCAATAATCCTTATGTTTATTAACTCACAAACCATTAAAACATATTAGTAATTTTCACTGTATAATCATTATTTATTAAATTACAAAAATCAAAATATGATTTTATTGCGGTAATGGGGCAAATCAAAAGAGAATAAAAAGAAAAACAAATAGCATTAAGGAGAAAAGAAGGGATAAGTAACTGGAAGATAGTATAAATAACTATAATTATTTGAATCTAAATTCGACTTGAAATCTTAAATTTTTTATAATCATTTGAGCATGTTCAAAATTATCATTAATTTGACCTAAATTTGTTGACTTAAGCTGATTAAAACAAGATTAGAATGGGTCCAAGCTAACTTTTCATTCTTAATAATTGTCTTGCCTATTCTCGTAAAATTAAAGCAACCACCACAATCATTTAAGCTATACACCTTGGTTAAAAAAAATAACTTAAATTTTGGAATATGAAAGTATAAACATGTGATAATCACTAAATGTATGCATGACAAAAAGTAAAATATGTCAACATCTTCCTTTTCAAATCAACGCGAGAGATTTTCTTGAATGATTTAATTACAGTTTCTCATTCTTTTTTTTTTTTTGTTGGAAAACAGTACAAAATAAAAAAATATTTAGAGTAAAAAAAAGGTACAAGATGAGTTAGGGTCAGCCTTGAGTTTAGAATAGCGATGATAATTCTCATAAATAATAAAATAGAATTTATTTTTATTGTTATAATGAATAAAATGAAATAAAATAAATTTATTTTTGACTTTATAAAGAAAATAATTTATATTTTACTTTCTTTTATTCTTTATAATAACCTAAAAATAAGTAAAAATAAGAATCTCTTTTTTACTTTATTTAAAACATATAAAATAATAAGACGGACATTTTAAAATACTAAAAGCATCATGAGATGAGTTATGATTTTTTAAAAAATTAAACATGAAATTGTATGGGTTATGTCACATCAATACTTTCCAGACGTGTATTAACATAACTTTTGAGACAAGAGGATTTTTTATTTTTATAAATTCAAAATCATAAAGTATGTTTAAGAAAGAGTTAAATCATGGGTGAGCCATCAACCTTTTATATTTTTTTGAGAAGCAAAAAAAAAGAAAAGAAAAAGACTTACTTCTCCTTAATTTTGCAAGATTTTTTAACATTACATGCTTCTTGCAATTTACCCTCGTAAACCAAAAGAACAGCTTTGGTGCAAAAGCAAGCACTTTCAATCGGAAAACAAAAACAAAAGCTGAATCAAGCATCATCTCTGCCGCGTGCTTCTCGTTGCTTATGCATATGAATTTTGAA
>JAOSBN010000003.1:29861647-29877755 GCA_027563595.1 Erythroxylum suave
TTAGTTCTAAAACCCCTATCACTATCCTATCTAGGTGTGACCATCGCTTTTGCAAGGCTGAAGTATGCAGATTGCTCACCTATCTTAGAGCGCATAAAATCCATAATCATATCTTGAAAAAACAGGTTTCTATCCTACGCAGGTAGGATTACCCTAATTATTTCGGTACTGTTGAGTCTCTAAAGGCATTGGTTAGTATATGCGGTTCTACCAAAGAAGATCATAAAGAATATTGACAAGTTATTAAAAGACTTCTTATGGTAGAGAAGAGATGAAGTAGCCAGAAATGCTAAAGCCAAATGGCAGGAAGTAGTATATCCAAAGGAACAAGGAGGACTAAGCATTCAATTTACTGCTGCAATTCAAAAAGTTTTGATTGGTAAAAGGAAATGGCGAATATTTTTAGATAAAAAGGCCCTGTGGACCAAATGGGTCAATACTGTTTATCTTCAAGGTAGAAACTTCCGGTAAGTTATGGTGTCCAGAAAATTCTCGAGACTCTTCAATGAGTTATTGAAGACGAGGCAACATCTATATCTCTTCATCAAACACATAATTCATAATGGAAGATATACATGGTTCTGGTTTGATAATTGGCTACCATTAGCCCTTTGATCAACAACTCGATGATAGTCTATTTACGTAATAGGCTGCAGGCGAATGAAAAAGTTTTTGAACTTTTGCAAGAAGGAGGGTGGAAGGCAGACTTTCGAGGTTACTCCCATTTACGGGAGTTTTTGCCTCTAGTTAGGGAAAGTAGAGAAAATGATCCCATATCATGGACCCTTAATACAAGTGATTTGTTTACAAATGAGTCTTGTCACCGAATTTTCAGACAAGATTTACCGATAGTCCCGTGGTTCAACTTGGTATGGAAAAAGTCTTTGAACCCCAAAGCATCGGTGATGACATGGTTAGCCATTAAAAATAGGCTGAGGACAAGAGGCCGATGATTTAACTCAAATGAGACCTATTGCGTACTTTGCCAGAATGTCGTAGAAGATAGAAACCATTTGTTCTTCATGGTTAGCCATTCCAAAGCCATCTGGAGACATATCCAAGAAATGGTGGATGCCATTAACGTTGACTATAATTTGGATGCTAGTTTGAGAGGGGTCATTAACCACATCAAAACAGGTTCTATAAGTGCCATCCTTATCAAGGTTGGTTTTATATGATTTGGCAAGAGAGAAATTACCGTATCTACCGAAATGTAACTACATAAAGGGACCAAGTAATAAACAAGTTGTTGACCTGGATAAGAAAAATGTTGTTGGCCATGGGTGTTGACAAGTTGTTATCACAGCAGATGAAAATGAGATGGAATATCTGAGGATACTGGGCAGTTAATAAATAGTGTCATCATTCTCTGAATTTTGGAACTTTGTATAGTAGTGCATAGATAATGACCTCTCTGGATTTGGTGATTAGTGTACTATTGTACTTTTGTAATAGCTTGTCTATTGTTAATATTATTTATATTTCATTTTTCAAAAAAAAATCTTTACAATTATATTTATATGGCATATATAGAATTTAACATATATATCTAATATAAGAGAAATTAAAAGAAGAGAAGAAATAAAAATCTTGACCTTCATTCAATGAATATCTACTTAAATCTTACTGACCTTAATTCTCATTTGGTGCGAAATCTTCATTATTGAGAGGAGCCTCATCATCACCATCACCATCACCATCACCATCACCATCATTCAAATTCATTACACCAAATGACTTGTAAATACTTTCTCATCTAAGTTTATCTTTCAAGTTACTTTTATCTATCAAACTTAGTTTCTCACAAATCTAATCTGCCAAAAGATCGATATGGTCAAGACCAATAAGATCTGCATAATTACTTGTTCTATTAAGAGTAATAATAACCAAATAAAATAAAATTATTAAAAAATTATATTCAATTTAATAATGATAATAACAAAGCTTTCTCGAAGCTTTAAATTGTATTAGAAAAAAGATCAAGTCGTTTAATTTTTTGTGTTCCAATTTATTCCTTTTTTAGAAATAAATGAATTCAAATGTGCTCCAATTTTTTAACTCCCTATTGCACTCGCACATTGATTAAAAATTTGAATTGAAGATCTTTACAATTCTAGAATACCATTTTCGAATTGATCCTACTAAGTAAATATAAGAACAATAGTAATATTATAAATAAAAATAAAATGGTGATTAATTTTTAACAAGTAATGAAAGTGAAAAAATATATACCTAGATTGAGTTTGTCTCTTTTATGAATAGCAGTAGGCATCCCAAAATCACCAAAAACATCCTTATAGTTCTCTACTTGTGAACTTAGGTGATCTTACATCATCTTATGACAACAATTATTACAATAATTAATAACATTCCTTTATTAACTTCATTTTTTGGGGTAAAACTTAGTATGAAATAGATAATATGATTCAAAATGCCCTATCAGCAAACAAAAAAGAGTAAAGTTGTCTTTTCCATCTCGCTTTGATGGATACAAGATAAGGAATGTACAAAGAAGACTTATTTTTCATATTGGTCTTGATTGCCCTGCTTGCTCTCTCCATGACATCATAAAAATATTCCACTATTGCCTTCTCATTGCTATTAGTCAAACAGAGTGCCCTCATCAAATACTCATAAACTCATATAACAAATTAATATTGGGACTAAAATTCATAATCTTTAAGTATAATTCTAGAACCCTCCTATCTAACATTAGACCTGACATGTTGAGATACAACTCACTGATCACTTGTAAACAATTGCCTCAAGTCCTTCATTAGAATAAAACACAAAAGTAATAAGAAATAGTTGTAAATATTGTAATAGAAGACGACGTAAATTTCTGTCATTGTTGACATCCTTTCTCATTAAATTCAGGACCCATGTACGTTTGTAGATGAACTTAGTCACTTTTTTTTTTTTACTTTCTGCATAGTTTGATCAATAATAGGAAAATAACTAATATCTCATATATTTTCTAACATTAAGTTAATGCAATATGTAACATAAGGAATCCAATAAAAAGAATTTTACCTAATTTACAATCTTTTTCTAACTGCTTTATAAGCAGAATTATTGTCAATAATGAACTGAAAACGTTTGGGTTAACATCATTCACAACTTCATCAAATATTGGAAACGAAGTATCAACATTCCTAATAAGACTATATAATTAATAGATTTCAAAAACATCATCCCGTTTGTAAAATAAACTAAAAAAATTAATAATAAGCTCTTATCTTCTATTTGTACAACTATCACACATGATTGAGCACCCATAAATAGCCAAAGTCATTCTTCTTTCATCTAAATAACTTTTTATTTTATAAACAGAGATGTTCAGAAGTTTACCTCCGTAGTAAAATTGAAAGAGCTTTATATTATGGACCATAAGAGGCAATAACATCTATCATAGATTGATAATAATAAAACTAAGCAGTATTGAATGTTATATCTTAATTATACCACCATCTAGTCATTGTCATGTTCACATTATGAGTCGTTTGTTTAGATTGTAAGGTATCACGGATTGAAGGCCAAGCTCCAAGAGTTGTTTGTGGTGTAAAAATAAGATACTTGTCTTCTTCTTTTCCTAATGTCAAGTGCAACATTCCTTTCTTGTTGTGTAGGAATATTACTTTCAACATTTCTACTATCATCCTGACAACTAAAAAAAGAACTTCCACTGCTAATTTTATAGTTAATTTTGTCTTCTATCTTTCTCATGTTGATAATCTTCAAGCAAAGTCTTCATTTGTTGATTCACATCATGAATCACTTTCTTACAAGGCTCTACTTCACTTTTGACCTCAGCTAAATGCTTCTTTAATATGATGATTATCTGACCTTTTAAATGCATGTTACAATACAAGCAAATAATATGGTTTTTTATTTCAGGAACCAATCTAGCATGAACCCAAATTGAATCATCAAATCTTCTTAAACTTTAAGCTATTAAATTATCAATAATACTTAAACTTTCCCCCATTTATCTATAAAATAAATAAAAACATGTGACAAAATTATTAATAAATTTGTTATCAACTATTATCAAAACAATGTGTATCACTCAACTTAAAACAAATACAAATGCAGTTTTAAAAGTATATACACAACTTGAACTTCAAAAATATACATGCACCTTATATTCACAGTCAATAGTCTAAGAATCATTATTACTAACTATTGAATAACAACTTCTCAACATTATATGATATATAAATGCAAGTTAACCTCACTAACTTATATAAATGATTGTTTTCTATCAGCCTGGTTTTGTACCGTTTTGGTACTACTCGAAATTTATAACGTTGGTTGATTGCTAATGCATTTATATTAAATATTAGTTCGTATTATCAGCAATTGTCTAAATAGTTTACCGTTGTCAGTTGTCACGTAACTCATCATTCATAATTCAAAACCTTGTTTTGAAGAAGAATATATATACCTCATGTGAAATGACTTCCGAGCTAGTGTTTACTAGTTAGCTAAGTTGGAGGAAAGGCCTTGAAGAATGTTGGGAAGTGAGTGAAAGTAAAAAGTTTTAAACCCAGTTAAGTTTCAGCTTTTACGCTAAAACTTTGACGAGGACCAAACTTCCAAAAAAAGCCTTTGACGAGGGCTAAACTCAAAGTCAGTGGTGAAGGTGCAGTCAGAATGTTTAAGCCTTATAGGCCACCGTATTTAATGCAAGACAGATAAGTACGAATCCATTAGTTTTCACTTTCACTCACTTCCCAACGTTCTTCACGATTCCGGTTACAAAGAGTCTCATTTTTGCGTTAAAATAACAGATAAGGGCGAATCCCATTTGGGTTCAACGTTGATGTAGCTCCAAACCTAAGATCATTGTGGCTACCAGTGGCAATATACCTTTTAAATTTTGATGTATAGGCAAATCTTGGCTTTCCCATGACGTAACTAATAAATAAGTGGGAGAAATGGAAGTTTATCATTCTTCCAAGTGCCCCCATTGGGCATGTATTTTAGCGATAGATTTTAATATTATATGATAATTTAGTTTGGAATCAATTAGATTTACAGTTAATAAATTAAATTTAATTAGTTCTAAATTGAACTCGAACTTAAAATTATATTTATAGGTTAGACAAATTTGAAATTAATAAATTAAATTATATTTAATTGGTGTTTAAATTTGAAAATTTTTTAGTCTGAAAAAGATTCACTTACTAACAATTTTAATAATCCTGTCTTGATTTTGACAACTTTTTCGCCCAAAAATTTAGTTTTTTCCCCTTAAATATAACTCATTATGCTCTCCAGCATGCAATAATTTCGCTTCTAAAATTTCAACAAATAAAATGTCAGGAACTCTAGATCTTGGCAAATGTTATTAAAAATCACGAGTATTTAGGTGATTTCAGAACTGAGAATAGGAAAACTGGATTGACGTGCAAGCCATTTCGTACATACTGGGGGCTCAGGGCAACAGTAGAATAACTGCATGCGCCAAATAAACACAGCTAAAGGATAAATGGAAAGTTAGTACTTGTATCCATAGTTCCATACAGGAAATTGTAAACTAAACTGTGAAGACTTTGAAGAAGAAAACCTTAGGCATGTAAGATACAAAACCAATTTTCTCTCTACAACAGATGAAGTCAGATCTGTTCTTTACCCCTTTCCATTTAGAAATATGGTAGTAAATATGGGTCTAAAGCTCTGATAGGAAGAACTCCATGAACAAATCCTACAAGCTTAAGAGGTCTTTGGTTCCCTTTTTGCTCCCATCTTCCTGACAAAATTCTTGACTTAATTTTATCCTTTGCGCAAGAAATGCGCATCCCTTTGTCTTGCAAAGATGGCAGGGTACATCATCGCATCTTATTTTAGTACAGTGACCAAGATCATAACAGTGCCAAAAAAAAAAAAGTAAAATCATAATAGAAATAATGTTTAAAGCTATGTTCTTGTTACCTGAATATATATGTGGAGCCTTAGATTATCTGGAGGCTTCAGAAGAATGTTAATGTCCATAGGATTACACTAGGGTTTTAGTTGTGAATGAAAAGGAAGAAAAAGACGTAGAGGATGAGGAAGAAAACATTGGAAATGACCATGTTTCAGAGAATTTTGGAGAGAAGTTGTTCATGCCCTCTCTATCGATGGATTAAAAGAAAGACATTAATAAAGTTGGAAAGCCGGCCAAAACCTGAATACAAACAAAATGAGTTTCGGTATTTTCAATTTCTACTAAACCTAAGACTTCCCATTTTTCACAGACCCCTTCAACCTTGATGTGGATTTTGGACACTCTTTGTTTGTTTCTGTCTTTAAGAGTTGTTTACAAAGGCATTGTGCAAGCAGGCTGGGTAGATATTATAGCCGATAGAAACTCTATAATATTAAACAAAAAAATATTATCCATATCTGAAAGTGTCCAAGTTTTTATCTTGACAAAAGTATTGTTTTTAAATAATAATATCATTTCTGGGACAATACTTCAATTTCATGCGTAAATGTGGTTAATAAAATTGCAATGTTCAACTACAATTAACTGGACTATGGTATGATAATAATTTTTAAAAAAGATAAGACTAGAAGATTGATAGAAAAGAGTGAAATGCATCTTATAGCAATTCGAAAGCTTGGGTTGTGTTCTGTTTCCTAGTGATTGGCAAAGAGGTGGTAGTGTTGTGATAAACCTATTGGGATGTGGAGTCTGATAGAAATAGTTAGTTTTCTTTATTTCTAGCAATAAATAATAGGAGATATGGAAAGGTAATTAATATCTTAGATTGGGTAGGATTCTATTTCCACATGCTATTATAGTGGAAATACTATTATAGTCTAAGTAGAATTATGTTTCCATAATTCTAATATCGCCTGAGAGAGATATTAGATAAGTTTCCATATTAGATAAGTTTTATACTAATATCGTCGAAGAGAGATGGCACTCCGACACCTGCATGAAGTACCTCGATATCACTACCACGACTACCGAATAGTAAGTTTCTGATTACTCTTTATGATCTTCTGATCTGCGAAACAAAAGCTCGGTTCCATCCTCCATCGTCTCAGTCTCTAGTGTGAGTCTTTTATCACTTTATCTTTCGCTTTTATTGCATAAAGATTCAATCTTTATGAACCTAGACATACAAGCTGAAGTCTTTAACATGGTCTTTTAGGAACATGATTTAGATTTTTAGTAGTCAAAGAAATGCTGGGTTAAGGTTAATTTCTGTTGTAACATTCAGTTTTCAACTATTAGGTGTGTTTTCTTTGGATCTTTGATCATCTTCCCCGTTTGAGGGAAAGAGAGTCTTGGGCTTGCTTGAATGTCTTCCCTATTTTTGCTTGTTTTTCCTCATTTTGGCTTTTTATTCGCTGTTATGTTTTACTCCTACCTCTGTTGTGCGTTTTGCTTCTGTTGGTGTTGCGTTTTCCTGTTGTCTTCTTTTTAAACTTATTTCCTTAAATCTGGGTTTTGGTGGTTTTGCGAATTCCTTTGTGGGTGTTCCTTAGATCTGGTGAGTATCAAGATTGGATCTTTTAATGAATTTGTTCTTGATTTTACCAAGATGTAAGCTTTTTTGTTTTGGCATGTAGCTATTTTTGATCTTCTCCATGCTAGTCCAATTTTGTGTAGCGATTCATGTTCTAATTAAAGAGAAGAGAAGAAACAAAACCTATTAAAACCCTGGCTTTCCCTTCTGCTAATTTCTTTGATGTTTTAGTGTGGGGTTTGACCTTGATTTACGAAAGTGTCGTCAGAACCCTAGCTTTCCCTTATGCTATTTACTCGATCTCCAGGTTTCGTTTGGGATCTTAACCTTAATCTTCTCTTGCTTTGCAAATTCTGGAGATCTATTGTTGTAGATTTGGTGATTGTTGCTTGTCAATGCTTGTTTAGGCTGATATAGATTTTTCCTTGGGTTAAAAGATTAGATTATGTGTTTTCTTGATCTTTTGTTTGCCCATTGCATTGCGGTTGCTTGGTTTTTGCTCCTTTTTGATTTTTAGCTGTTTTGATAACCATTTTTTTCACAGATCATAGTTTCTTCTCTTCGTTTTTGTTGATTATTAATTTTCTACCATCAAAATTGTGGGTGTGTATAAGTTTATGACATTGATATGTCATTACTAGGTTGCGACGGCATTGAAAAGCACTAAGCTTTTTGGAGTCATAGGATCTCTCACCTCATGACGACGTTGTCGATGGCAAGAATGGTGATGATGGTACAAGAGTTAATCTCGACAACGAGGTGGGTGGCGGTCAAGTAGTGGTTAAAGGTAGAGAAATCTAAGTGTTTCACAAGAAGGCTAGTGATTTTGTGTGCGATGGACAGAGTGGTGGTTGTAAGGAAGAGGATAAGTAATAGTAAGGAGAGGAGTGAAACTAAAGAGAGCTGCATTTTGTTAGACTTAGAGTGAAGGGAGAGAGTGTCTGTTTAGGAACTTTGTAGTTTGTAGTTGGTAGAGTGATCCGAGTTACAAGTATAGAGGCATGTAATTCAGGAAGTTTTCTAGGTGTTAGACGTGTCACACAGTCGTCACAAGTAGGTATAAGTTTACTCTTTTTCACATTAATTCTGCATTGATTGTAAGGTACGACAAGTAGCATCTCTTTGGCCTTTAAGTGAGATTACATTCATAAGGAACGTTTTTGCCTTTGGCTTATCTAATTTATGTGATACTCCACTTAGTAACCTTATGCCTCTACCATTATAAGGCAAGTCCATTAGATTTTTTATATAACATGATACATCAACCTTTTTTTATTCTATTTATTTATTTACTTATTTTAATTTTACTTACCTACTTTTTTAGCATATCAGTTTTACATATCTACTCTTTTAACCTGCATCACTTTTTTTTTCATTATCACATTTGCATGTAGGTCTACAATAGCCTCTCTACTTTGTAGGAGTAAGGCTGCATCCTATCAGACCTCTCCAGGCCTCACTTTATTGTGGGATTTCGAACTGGGTGATAATGATTCTATCATAGGTTCTTGTTATATAGCAAACCTTAGTATTTTGTCATTAGACACTACAAGACAAGAGGGAATAAAATTCCTAACGCGATCTTAGACATTGGCACATTTTTGAACCATAGAAAAAATTATTTCATTTAATTTTCTTTCCTGTAAATTTATTATTGTTGTATGTATGTTTATGGTTGTTGATCCTAACAAGTGATATTAGAGTAAGGTTAAGAATTTCAAGGATTTACAACAATAGAGGACGAGAAGGTGAAAATAAAGAAGTTGAATGAAAAGGATTTTGGGTTTTGGAAGATGTTGATTGAAGATTATTTGAATCAGATAGGTCTACACCTCCCTTTCAGCACAAAGAAGTCAAATTCCATGGAAAAGGCTAAGTGAGATCTATTAGACAGGCAAGAGTTAGGTGTTCTTCAATTGACATTGGCCAAGATTGTGGATTTTGTTTAATCTTGAGATGGTGAATGGTAGTAATGTTACTAAGCGTATTAATGAATTTAATGTGATTATCAGTCAACAAAGTTATATCAAGATTAATTTTGATGATGTATTCAAGCACTAATTTTGTTGTCTTCTCTACCCAACATTTGGGATACTTTTGTTTCTACAATTAGTATTTCCCATGCTAAAGGAAAATTAAAACTAGTTGATACAATTCTCAATGAGAGTATTCGCAAGAGGGAATCAGGAGAATCCTATAGGAATTCCTTGAGTGCTGAGGGAAGGGGAAGGAATAAGCAAAAACATGACAAATCCCAATGACCTTTCGTTGGCACACAGGTATAATGAGAATCCCTTTCTGCTAGTCTAATAAACACCTTAGCATATGGGATTGCCGACTCTAACATCTTAAAGGTTGAGTTTTATCTGGTTAGACAATCCAAAACCAACTTCTTTGAACTCAGAGTGCATAAAATTTGGCACCATCTTCAAAAGTTTCAACTCTTTTAGGAGTTGCACTCTAATATAAAACACTATTCTAAATACAATTTATTGCTTTTTTTATAATCTCCAACCCATCTTTCATAATCAAGTTAATAATATATGCAAAACATCACATATAAAATAACTTACCTTTGACCAATAAGCTCCCAAATTGCATCTTACCCTTCAACTTCTCAATCATAGCATCATACGTGCTGCAATTGTCGATTGTGATGGTAAATACTTTGTTGTCGATGTTCAAATTCATCAACATAAATGAACCTATCATGTGCAAATATTGCCAACATTAATCGTAAATTCATAAAATAATAAAAAAGTAAATGATAACAATATTAAAGAATAAAAATTACCTCAAAAGTCTATCACATAACGTCCAATCATTATCGATATAATGTTCATCACTGCCAATGATCCTTCTTTTAGTTTTCCACTATCCACGTGTCCGTTTTTATGGCAATTCACAACACTCAACAATGTCTCTTTCTTCTTGTCCTCATTAATTTTTAAAATATCCTTTCCCAATGTATTCTGACTAGGAACCTTGAAAGTGAGTTGAAGTGAATTAAGAAATATCCTTAATCTTTTGCTCTCAACCATAGGCAATGTTTGTTCATCTCCAATAATCATATTCGCCATAAAAAATCCTTGATTTGTTATTGTCAAAAGTTGTTACGATCAATTCATTCTTCCTTTTTATAAGGTTAAGGGGTCAAAAATGTTTAACCTCCTAAAACCATCTTCCTTCTAGTACATAAATCCATATGTCTCTTTAAATGAGACTTGCCACCTTTCGAACCACTCGAATACAAATTTTGACAATACTTGCACTGTTCTTTTTCAATTCCATCAATCAATATAGTCTTGTTAAAGTAATTCCAAACTTCACTTATATGTTGAGTAACTAAGTTCTAGTTGAAGTTCTATCCTCATTTGCTGCTGGAATAGAAGTTTTCACTTTTACCTTAGGTACTGGATTAGAACTCTCAACTGTATGTATATGCTTATCCATCTGACAAAAAACATATAAATACTTGATGTTATAGATAATCAACATATAATAAAGGTTCATTAATTTAAAGTACTTTGATTTAACTAAGATTTGTTATACTTATGAGTTTTGGCATTAGTGAACCTTTAAAGTATTTTGATTGTCAATGCATGTTTGACAGGATGTTTATGACCTTTTCATCTATTTGCTTATCTTCCACGTTGTATTTATGTATGATATATAGCTAATGCTTTACTTTGATTTGCTTGTGACTTAGATTTCAAATAGCCCTTTGGAGAGGTTCCATCAATCCCTATATAGTAATGTAATAATCCCATTTCTCTCATTTTTCACACCATTTACATTAATCCCATGACATTTTCTACTCTTCCCTAGTCTTTGTTCTTCAATCCACTTAATAGATACTTTAAAAGATGAATCAAAACCCCTCATTGTTCATTCCTTCCTCATTAATGGTTTATTCCCATTCTATTACATTTTCATGAGATACATAAAATTAACTTAGTCTAGCTAGAATGTATACTTATTTTAATATCAAGTCGCACAAACATAAATAAATCAGTAGATCTATACCTATCAATGGTAACATTACTATACACACATACACGTGATACCAGATAATAACTAATTCTTATTTGGAAAAAATAGCACTTTCTCTTTAATCTCTTGGAAAAATGGAACCCGCTTTCTATTGCATTACTTGTGAAAGTTGAGTCACAATTATAAATAAATAAATACAATATCCATTTTGTGTTGCATATCAACTAAAACTAGTTAAAGTATATTTGAAACAAGTCCTATCATCGACAGACAATATAACTCGAGGAGTGTTAAGTATGGGTGGGACTAACTTGTAAGTTCTTGTTTGTCAATGTTTGAAGAGTTCAATTTCAGCAAGTTTTGTTCTAACAATCATTGCTATACTTTGGAGTTGAAACGAAGTTCTCGTAGTTGACAAAACCAAAAACAAGGATATATATTATCAATGACCCATTTGACGTCTATAACATGGTTGATATTTATCTCTAGGTGGAAATAGCTCTAGCCAAAAGGAGTCTTAGAGTAATCAAAGTATTTTGTAAACAAGCCCCTTTTTCTGTCTTTCATCTTTTACTTCTTTCTTAAAGCATTATCCTTTAGCCCATGTTTGGTTGGGGGTTTATTAATGGAACGGAATAAAACGTAATATTATTCCATCATTTGAGAGGAAGGTTTATTATGGAATAGAATGGGATAAGATGGAATGGAAGAGGAGAGTTTCATATTACATCTCATTCCATCCTAAACAGTAAAAATAAAAAACCTCCGATTTGGGAGGTTTAGGATGGAATGTAAAATGATAAATAAAGTTATACTATATTATATTATAAACCCTTCATCCAAACAACATTTCATTATATTTACATTATGAACCCTTCCATCCCTCCCAAACAACAATTTTCTAATGTTACATCCATTTACATTCCATTCTATTATAAACTATTCAATTCCATTATATTCAATTTCATTCCATTAAAAACCTTACATCTAATCAAACATAGCTTTAGAGTTTGAAGTAACCAATAATTCCTAGCCAGATGATCTCAAGGTTTCATCAGTTTTGCTGTTGGTGTAAGACAAAATTAGAGTGCATAATTTAATGTAATTTCAAATGGCACTATAATAGAAATGTGTATTGACTATGATTTCTTTGGCGATGAAACACAAATCGTCATTGAAAGTGTCCCTTCATTGATGAATAAAAATATCGTCACTAAAAGTTAAAGAATTTACGATGATTAAGCAAAACGTTGATAAGGGGAAACAATGTTACAACGCTTTTACAATTTCTTCACAATAGCAACATGTTTTAACGACATTAAGTACTTAAAGTACTTTTGTCGCAAAAAAGAAACAATAATCGATGATTAGAAATTATCTTCAGTGTATGTGGGACAAATCAACGTGATTAGCGTCGATTTAGCAAAAACGTTGGCAATTACTAGGAAAAATAGCGATGTAAACTAAATTGCATTCCTTTTTACAGAAGGTTGATCTAAGATAATACAGAGTGGTGATAAATGCTTGAATGTCATTGAATATTCACTATTGGTGACGATTATTATACTTCATCAGTAAATTTTGGCTACGATTTTCTTTAGCGTCATAGATTGGTGGATATATTGTGACCATTTTTCTTAATTCATTGCTAATGAGATAGGATACAGTGACGGTCTAATGTTTCATCGCTAAAAGTGGTTCTTAGATTTTTTAAAAAAATTAAGTGAATATTGATGAAATTTGATAAGTGATAATATTGTTAAAATTAAAAATATTTGGAAGATAGTTTGTTAATAATGAGTAATAATCTTAGTTAAGATTAATTATAATTGACATTTTTATAATCTATCCTAGTTAAGATATGTTTTGTTGTAAAGTTATGTTCAATGTTTAAAACATATTGTCGAAAAACACATGGTAGATTATTTAAAATATGAAAAGTAAATATATGTTGGAAACGAAAAATCTTAACAGTACAAAAATATCATAATTTTAAGTGAAAAAAGTAATATTAATCATTAATATTTAGTAATAGTAAAATAATTATTTTAAAAATTTTCAGAAATGTATCAATAAAATATAATCATATATGGTAACACAAACTTCTGATTAGAAGGTTAACAATTCTTATAGACATAAAACAACAATAATAACAACAACAATAATACGCAACCTTACCCCTAACTAATATCTTAGCTGTTTGAAAATTCTTACAAATAGAACAATAAATAAAGTTTAAAACTAAGCCTGGTTGATTCCATCAATAAATGACAATTATATAATTATTTTTCTAGATTCTAAGTGATATGAGAGTCGGTAAAAGTGAATGAGTTTCCTGTGTCTGGATTCCCAAGAAGGGTCCTTGTACATTCAAAGGCACCAATTGAAATAGTGAAAGATCTTCCCTCAGGTGGAGGGTTGTTGACACCTTCTTCCAATGGCTTCTTCGCTACAATTAAACTTCTAAAGGATTCAGTTAATGAGTCCCTAAATTTAGTATGAAAGACAATTTCTTCTGATGAACTACTAGTATAATGCGTTTCACCGAAAGCACAATCAGTATAGAACTTAGATTGGTAGTTTAGTAAAACTATTTAACGACCAAATTGGAATACATGCATACTTAAGTGACCAGATCAAGTCTTTCGAATCGGCAAATTTTCCAAAAAAATCGATTTCCCTAACCCTTTACAGATCGTTGTGACATCACCCTCATCTTTATGGCCATAGATGTTATCTTGAAGATTCAAGAAAGCTTAACACAACATGTAGTATATACCATCAAATGTGAATATATATAATAGCTTTATAACTAGAAATGAGATCTACATAATAAGAAAAGTGACGTAGTTCGAATGATATTAAAAACCTTAAAGAAGAAGATCGGTCATAGATGACAAATAATTATTAGTGTATGAAGAGGGGATTTGTTCTGCATTGTTTTTTTCTTCAGTAGAGACAATTTTGCTACATTCCTCCCAAAGGAATGAATTTCTACTATTGGAAACTAGTCGCCATGTTGACATTTCTTGATTAATTATGTTAAGAGTTATATTATGTAAATGTGAATTTAGAATAAAATTCATTATGTTAAACTCCAATTTCAATGACAAGTTAAAGTACTACTATTTAGTACTTATACATTTTCAATCAGCCAATGAGATGAATGTTAACCTTATTAAAATAACAGTAATCTATTTACCCTTTGTATTATATCAAAATTTTAGAATTTAAAGAAATTAAACAAGACCATCATATTAAAATAACAGTAATATATTTATCCTTTGTATTATATCAAAATTTTAGAATTTAAAGTAAATTAAACATGACCATGTTCTTGATGTACAAAAATATAATATTATCTATATTAGGTTATATTACTATTAATACAAATTTAAAAAAGTTAAATACTTTTTCGGACCTTTGATCAAATAGTTAGCAAGCTTTCCCAAGGGAAGTGTTAAAGGTCATAAAAAGAAGTCAACCCATATACAACAAACAAAGAAAGACAATAAATCATCTTCAAAACACAAACATAAACACAACCTATACAACAAATACAAAATTAAGAACTCATAATAAACAGCTAAAGGTATAAATTAAACTTAGCACAAGATAGAGGATTTGAAAATAGAAAAAAAAAACAATACCAATATAGTTAAGGATGGTTCTTCGACGGTGATGGCCACAATATAGGAGACGAGCATAAGAGAGGAGACAATGGTCATTGGACTACGAATGTAGACCGCAAACACGAAAATGAAGAGAGGTTTGTTGAAGTAGTGATATAAACCTAATACAAAATGACATCATTTCTTGTTAAGGTAAAGGATGTATTTTCCTATTTTGTCAGAAGAAATATAGTTTCATATTGCTAGAAACAAAAAAATCGTTGCCAAAAGACATTGCCATATTCATTGTCAACTTTACGTAACATAATTATTATTACAAATAGAGAAAAAAATTATTATTACAATACCTCAATGACCGCCATAATATTGTTTGAAAATGTTAAAAATTAATCACTTTAATTTATGATAATATTATATGTTTATTACAAATAATTTGCTAAATATTACATTAAGTGAACAAATTTGATTGTACGAATGTTCACTTCTTATTAATCATTTTAGCAAAATAAAATATTCTTTGAAAATAGGATTAAGATAACTTATAAGAAATAAAAGCTAGGCGACAATATTTTCCAATATTCTTTTGTAAATCTTAATCAACATTAAATATTAATAATTTCCAAACATGATGTTAATGATTGGTTGCATATATAACTATAAAACAAATATTAGTGAATAATTTTGATTTTAATATGAGTGCTTCATACTAATCATTTTAACAAAATAAAAAATTTTATGAAAAGGGTTTAATATTGGCGACGTTTATCTAGTTTGGTAGAAAACTATTGCAGAATTTGAGATGCTTATGTAGTTTGGTAGGTAAATCTAGGATTTGGTGATGAACTTTATCTTCGCTGCCAAATGTAATGGGTGACAAAAAAATAAGCTGAGACAACGTTGTTTGTTTGGCTACAAATGACGTCCCTGTCTGTTTAAACACAGACATGCAAGACTCCTCTCTTCTTCCCTCTTTTTTCATTTTCATCCATTCCTCTCTCCACATCACCCAAATTGCCA
>JAOSBN010000003.1:29947732-29957757 GCA_027563595.1 Erythroxylum suave
TAGGGTAAATGAAGAGAGGAAACGTGCTGATATTGAAAGAAAGAAGGCTGAGGAGTATTGCCTTCAGTTGGAGGCAATCATTAAAGAAGCCGATGAAACAAAATCAAAGTTGGTTACTCAGGCTACGATGTTTGAGGAGATAAATCGAAAATTAGAGATTGAAAAGAATAAGGTGGCAAAAGAGAGAAAACGTGCTGATTCAGAGAAGGTTAAAGTAGATGAGCAAAGGAAGCTTGTTGAAGCACATGAGAAGAAAGTTATCCAAGAAACATCTCGTGCTGAAAGGCTTTGTCGGCAGCTTGAAGAAGCTCATCGGACTATTGAGGAGATACAAAAGGCTAATGAAGGACGACAACAGGATGATATTAAAGGGGAGGTGGTTAAAAATTATCAGCTTCAATTGGAGGCATTGAGGAAAGAAGCTGAGGAAGCTAAGTTGAATTTGGTTTCTCAGACTTTGAAGTTTGAGGAGGCAGTCACAAAGTTAGAAGCAACAAAGGCTGATGTAGCTAAAGAGAAAGAACGTGCTACGATAGAGAGGGCTAAAATAGAGGAGCAAAGATGTGTGGCAGAGAGGAAGATCATGGAAGAAACATCTCGTGCTGAAGATCTTTCTAGACAGTTGGAAGCTGCTAGACGAATTATTGAGAAAAAACAGAGGGAGACTCAGAAAATGAAGCTTTTAGATAAACAACTGAAGCTTGAGAAAATGAAATTGAAGCACACCAAACAAGTGGTTAAGCTGGAAAAGAGTCGTCATAACATTTTGCTGCAAGAGCTCTCACGCTTGAAGCTTGATTTTGGTCAAATATCATGTCGCCTGGATTTACTTGATAAATGTTTCTCACCGAGCAATCAAGGTATGAAGTACCTGAAACAGGTTAGTGTCCTTCTCTTAAAATGTAGAATCCTCGGGATATAATTTGATTTTTCAAAATTCTTTATCTGTTTTAACGATTGTGTTTGTTTATCATATTGCTTCTTAAAAATAGCTTACAGGTTTGGAGTTTGTTCTATACTTTGCTATCGGTTGATTTTTCTCCAACAAATATGCTTATCTGATGGATCTTTAGTAAAATGATCTGGTGGGTAGAGCAAATATTTGCTTTCAATAATGTTTTAGTTTAAAAATTCGAACCCTTGAATGCAGTTCAATGTAACTAGTATTTATACGCAACAATTCAAAATTTTAGTGCTATTTGTAGTTCTGCTGCTCATACTTTCACGCACTTCATTTGACATTTAAAGACATATGTGTATTCCTTATTTCCTCAAAAATGGAAATATCTTTGCCGCATGTTATATATTTCTTTGCCTTTGTTTTTTTATCTTCATTATTTATATTTTTGTCTTTTTACATGAAAAAAAAAGCTACTTTGTGCTTAGAGTTTCCTTATTTGATTCTTTAATGTACATGTAGGCTTTGGATTTTACAAATACCCAAAGGTCAAAGTTGATGAGAGAGCATGGTTTTGAACAATTTCAAATTTCATCTCGAACTGAAAGTGAACTTTTGAAACCTGGGTTCTCAGATGGTACTGCCTCTGGTCTTGGGCAAACCTTTGATTCTAGTGATCCAGTTCAGCCTATATGTGGGGCCAGTTGCGTGGATGTGACCTCAGGTATTGATTCTAAATTGCAGCCTCTGCGTGGAGGCTCTAACCAAAAATTGTTACAGCGTTCTGCAGTAACTTCGAGTTCAGCATCTTTTTCTGATGCTTCATTGGCCAGATCACAGGAAAGAGGTTCTGTTGCTACTGCATCTGGAACTTTGACAGAAGAGAACTTCAACACTCAGCAAATAATGTCAAGTATGTCTGCGGAAGATACTAGGTTACTTAAACATGGAAAAATTTCTGTGATGGCTGAAAATAGTGTGAAAAATCCCCATAGTGTCGACGTTATTAATAGACTAGAAGTACATGGTAGAAAGAGGAAGATGCTTGATGCAATTGAATCTGCTGGGCTTTTACACTTGGAGGAAACAGACTGTGTAAAGTGCAGTATTCAAGATAGTTTATGTGCTAAGCATCAAAAATTATCTAAGAAGAGAAAGGAAACTTCTGAAGAGAAAGTAAAATTCAAGTTTGTGATTGGCGAATCAGAGAAGAGTGGGCATGACTTGAATGAATTCCTTGATGGCACAAATGGTTGCAGACAGAGTCCCTCTCCTGCCAGTCATCTAACAGGAAAGCCTTTGACATGCAAAGATAATTTGAGGGATTGTTTTGGATATTACCATGAAAATGTAGCAGGTTTCAAAGATTTAGCTGATGGCGACTATATGAAATTGTTGGAGTTGGATAATCCTGCTGATGAGGAATGTTTTAGGAGAGCAATGGAAATGCCCATGTCCCCCACTCTTCCTTTGATTGCAAATGCTGAAGCATTTGATTTGGATAATTTTGAACCCTTAATAGAAGAAAGCTTCCTTGGAGGAAGGTTAACTGGAAAAGAGAAGCTGGTTCCTTCTCACTGCATTGATGTTATTAGTACTGAAATTAATGGCAATGATGAAAAACATGCTGTAAGTGGAAATTTCTGTAATGAATTATTACATGAGGAAGATGGTCCTTACTGCAGAAATGGCGTTCATAGTGCTGAAAATGCAGGAAAAGCAACAGATAGTCATAACGGGGATTATGGATTCACTTTCAACACGTCAATTGCATGTAAATCTGATGATGAAATTCTAGATTTTGCATCTAAAGAAGAACGAGGAACTACTCATAACAGTATTCCAGAGTTCTGTGTGATTTATTCAGATATTGATAATGCTGAAAGCATTTCCAGAATATTTTCTGCTACAAAAGCATGCCTATCTCTCTGCGCTGCAGGTACTCGAATAGTGTCACTGGTGCAAACAATCTTGCTCACTCTTAAAAATGAAGAGAAAGCTTTTCCCAGGTAAGCTTAACAAGTCATGTTGCACTTTTGGTTATCTGTTGGAGTTCCTTTGATCAGCTAGTTAATCGTAATAGAACTATCTATTTGTTTATTTAATCATTTTTCATTGTTTTAGGGAGAAGGCGTGTGCATTTTTCACAACGTTCCTGCTGAGCTTTTCTGCATACATGGGAAAATCTGGAAGCCTGCTAAATGGTGATTTTGTTTCTTGTTTAGATTCTTTTGCTGCAGACATACAATCAGGTAGATTTCTCTGTGCATTGCTTTCTTGTTTTGTAACTATAAAACATAAGTGACAATTTTGCACAATTTAATGTAACGTTTGGCGTTGACAATGCTATTTCCTGAAATGCAGTAATGAGTAATGTCGAGGCAAGAAGCTTGTTTGCAGGTGTATGCTGTTTGGAGGAACTTCTTGGCCTCATGGAGGATTTCCTCATAAATAGGAGAGTAATGTTCTATGCTGATGAGTCTTCTGAAAAACTGATCACTTGCAAGTCAGGTTTAGAAGTCCTTCTGGATGGTGTCAACATAAGATTGTCCTCTAAACTAGCTTCAGCTGATCAGTTGTTGGCAGGGGGTATCATATTAGGGTCAATATGTGCAGCTATTGAAAACATTGGGTTTCTTTGTGCGACTTCTTTCTACCTTCTACAACGGCACAGACAGAGTACTCTTGTCTTAATTATTCTTCATATTTTTGCTTATCTTGGTGGTGACAAATTTTTCTCGCAAGTGGAGTACAGTTTGACAATGATTGTATTGAAATCAATTGTCATGTTTCAAGAAAGGGAAAATGTGCCAGATGCTTCAATTTCTCCAGATCTTTGGTGTAACAAATGTCCATTTGGTAAATGCCCTTTCTTGCAGGGTGCAGTTTCTCCAGATGATGCTGTGTTAGTTGTTGTGGAAAGGCTACAGTATTATACTCTTTCATATCAGCACCAAATGGAATTGGGCCATTTGTCAAATTCAAGTGGTCTGCACCACAAGAATATGCCCATAGGAAGTTGTGAAGAGGATCATTCTGTTGAAAAGGATTACGAAGCATCCTGTAGCCTGAAAAAGTGTGTGATGCTTTCTCTTTGTTCCAATTCTTTGACCAATGAGACCATTTGTGATTTTATTGACTGCTTGTCATTGTTGGAGCTGCTTGGATGCAACATGGTATGTTTTTCATCTTATTCCTTCGATGTTAGTCCCAGATTTTGAGTTGACCTCCTTCTCTGGAGTGTGTATTACTTGGTTAAGTTCCTAGATTTTCAGAAGGAATATTAACATTAAGCAACTCTATAATCATAGTTTTCTTTATTGGCCACAGAAATTGGTAACTGAATGAAAAAGTAGATGAGGTGTTTTAACATACTAATGCTGTGTTTAATTATACTTGTGACTTTTTGAGTATCATATTGTAACACACTTAATTTTGACAATGGAAAAAGCAATTTAACCATTTCTATGAACTAGATAATTCTGAAGTTGATGCATTCTTCTGATATTTAACATCTTAACATGATTCCAATAATGTCAGTGCTGGGAAGGTTGTCTGAATTGATATGCTTCGGACATATTGTGTTGTAGAATTTGCACTGGGAAAGTGAGGCTGTTTCTTTGTAACTGAAATATTTAGCTTGTCAAAGAAGAAATTAGGAAAGTATAATTTGTTTAAAAGATATATTATTATCTGCCTTCTTTTTGTGCAGAAATGGAAGTGGACTTGTGACAAAATCATTCCTAAGATGTTGGAGATGCTGGAGATACCTAAGCTTGACAACTTTGCTATTGCTGTTGTTATTCATCTTGGGCAGCTTGGGAGGTACGTTTGACATGATTATTTCATTATCTTTGATTTAATTGTTACTGCTTATTGTTTCTATGGTTTGGGAAATACTTGTTCTTCTGTTTTTGTTGGAAAGTATCCATGTATATGTTGCTTTCATTGATCTTATTGATACTTAGAAGCTGGAACATATTCGTCTGCTAAGAAAGGGAGTATAGAACATTGTTTATACTTGGAATTTTATAGATTAGTCGGCCTTTGTATAGAAAAAAGATTGCAGCAATCATAGTACTGGGGTAATATCATTCGCAGTTTCTTGTAGCTCAATGAGAAAGTAAAAGGTAGTCTGCATGTCACTTGACTTGATTGCCTTTGCTATTCTAGTGAGAACTATATAATATTCGAGTAAATTGATTTTTTGCCTGAAAACAATTCGCTTGTTAGCAGATAATTCCCTTTTCCTTGGTAATACTGTATCAATCATAATCTGGAATCTTTGTATTAACTTGCTAAAATACAGGCTTGGTGTATCAACATGTGGTTATGAGAATGGAGGAGTTGAGGACTTGAGGTGTAAACTGTCTACTTTTCTTTGGCGAGATGGTACCATTAAGTCAGTTCTTCCCGTTCAGATGGCGACATTGAGTGCCTTGTTGGGGCTTCTGCCTCTTGATTTTGAGAAAGTTATCCACAGTAAGCTGCAGCCCTCAGTGACTGTCTGTCAATCAGTCTATGTTGATCTCATAAGAAAGTGGTTTTCTTTACTAAGTAAGGAGCAACAGTTCTTTTCATTTAGCCTGTTACAATCTGTTGCTGAAGACAAGTACTGAGATGACGAATTGGAGCTGAAATTTTAACCAATGGAACCTCATTGAGACACTCTGAAGAGAGAAATTACTGGTAGCTCGTAATTATTAGTCAATACCTTGATGAAAGATCAGAAAAGGTGTAGGAAGTTCTGCGGAGCTTCCCATAAACTTAATGTTCCAATCCTTTTGTCAGAAAGTTTTTGATATATAGGATCTTTTGAATGTTTGGCGGGAAGATCAAAAAGGAGAGGTCAAGGAATTTTTGATGTAGCTTTGGCGAAACCCTTGTTTGGGTTTTATGCTCCCGAGCAAATTTTTGTAAATTTAGAGACAAGTATCGTTATTTAGTTTCATAATGTGATTCACTCAAATGCATTTCGTTGGAAGAGATTTGTGTTATTTGATGTATGCTGTTGTGTATCAGAGGGCCGTACTGATACACACTTCTATTCTGCTGCATGCTGGCCAGGAAACTATAGCACTGCATTTCTTCAATAGGACAGAGGCTCCATACGATAATGATTTTTGCTGTCTTCCCTGAATTACTTGTAATATTTTCTGAGATATTGTTGGTCCAGGTACAGGTTTTACTTATATCTTTGAAACATAAGAGAATGGAACTAAGAAAGTCTGTGGGGGATCAGTTTTTGTCTGCCTTGGCCTTTAGATTTTCTTCGTGCTTCAATTCAGAAATATGTAATAGTCATTTAACGTTCTTTAATTGGTAGACATGCATATTCTGTTTAATATGGATTAGTTCTTGCAACTGAGTAAACATGGTTGGTTTTGGATAGTAGAAAAACTAAGTAGGCCGGTTGTCCCGGGAAAAGTTATATTCAAGTATCTGCATTTGCATTAAAGTTTCTTTGAAGCAAGTTGACATGGAATACTTTGCTCATCTCTGAAGAAATTTTCAGGATCAACCTTGCACTTGACTTGTGTCAGCCTCTTGAAGTTGCTCTTGAAGTACTTAACACCCCAACCTGCAGCCTTCGGGGAGACTTCGTTATCATGTTTGATGGAACCCAGGTCAAGATCCTTATAATTAAGATAAGCAGCCCTAGGATACTTGGAAACGTATGGTGCCATGTATTGGTAAAGCATTCTAATCCATTTGATATGCCTGTCTGATGAGCTTACGTCGTTCAAATCCCATTTTACCATGTACTGTATGTTGTACAAATTACCTTTTCTGTGTGGGAAAGGCACATCGGCTTCAGAAATCTCACTCATCCTGCCACCAAAAGGATCGAATAAAATGATCGCAATTTCTTCCTGTAAGAGCATCTTCCACAGTCCCTCGAGTCCCCTTTCAGGAATAGGTTGTCCCACAAAGTCGGATTTTGCTTTGAAACTGGCTTTGTATAGTTGAGTTTTGTCAAGCAAGACCTGCCATGGACTTCCTTTTGGATATCCAGCAAAATAGATGGTAGAATCTACCCAACCCATTTCACTGCACTCTTCAGCCTTTAGTCCCAACTCAGGAAAGTTCTCATTCATCAATGGTAACAGCTTGTTAAACTCGCCAAGAAACAGAGAGTTGAAAGAAGCTTGTACTGTTCTGGGGTTTGTACTGTTTTGTCCTCCCACCTTTTGGATGATGATTCTGATGAATAGATCTTCATGTAGTTTATCTGCAATGTGTTGCCACTTGTGGACTAGCTTGGTGGCACCTTGCTCTAATGTTTTTGAGATGGTAAATACAGTCACAACTTGTGGAACCTGAACCAGCTTGATCTTCCATGAAAAGATGACTCCAAAGCTTGCTCCACCACCTCCTCTGATAGCCCAAAAGATGTCCTCTCCCATAGCTTTCCTATCCACAAATTTTCCATTAGCGCCGATCATGTAGGCGTCCACGACATTATCTGCTGCAAGCCCATGCTTTCTCAACAAAGTACCAAATCCACCTCCACTGACGTGTCCACCAATACCCACAGTAGGACATATCCCAGCAGGAAAACCATGGACTAGACTTATCTTGCCAATAGCATGGTAAAGTTGGCCGAGTGTAGCACCGGATTGCACCCACGCAGTTTCTTTATTAATATCAATGTCTATTGCATGAAGATTCATGAAATCGATGATGATGAATGGCGTCATGCACATATACGACTGACCTTCATAGTCATGACCTCCACTCCTCACTCTCACCTGTAAATTTAGCTTCTTGGAGCAAAAGATAGCAGCTTGTATTTGAGATTGCTGAAATGGTGTAAAGATGAGAGGTGGGTTCAGGATGGATGAGTTCAACCATCTCATGTTCTGTTGGGAGGATTTGAAAAGACCTGAATATAGAGGAGAGTGAGGTGTGAACATGATTTCGGTGGCATTGGCGAATTGGGTTGACATGCATTGAATGAACTTTTCATGAATTGGACTAGTAGCCATGCCTTCACATGAAGAAGATGAAAGAATTAGAGAAATAAGAAACACAAGGATCGGTTTCATTTCTTCTTTCTTCTTTCTCCTCCTCTGCGTCTCTAGGCCAATGAATCAAGTTGGTGAAGTACGTGAGGACGGCTTGTTGAGAAGATGAATTTATTAAAGTGACTACTCCAAAGAAGAACATTTGGAAGTACGGGTGTCCTGATATGCTGGAATGAAGGAGAGGCAATTAATGTGGACTCATACAGACGTAATTACATACACATACTGTAAACTTTTGTCTGTTGCATGAAAATTTCAATCTCCCTTGACTAAGCCACTTCCTCGTTCTATGTATTCATTAACGTTTCCGGATAAATCGAGGATAAAAAATATAGAGTTGGTAGTAGACTACAGGTTGAAACTGAAATATCAAATTTTGGCATAAACGAGAATGACTGAATGAGTGTTAAAAGTGCCAAGACAAACCTGGGACGGCGAAGTTGTAGTGACATGGTCAAGTTGGGTTCTTGAAGTATAAGCTTCACTGCATCTTTAAGTAAACTTACATCATCAAATCAGATCATTTAACTTGCCAATAATCAAGATTTGCCGACTGCTATGCAGGAACCAACCAGTGGGAGAAAAAAAAAGATTAATAAAAAAATTACATGGCAATTAGCGTCAATCCGACCTGCCGGATTCGAACCAGCGACCTAAGGATTATCTGCTTGTTAACAACTACAGTCCTCCGCTCTACCAACTGAGCTAAGGTCGGATGATATGTGCTAAAATATTTAATAAAATAAAAAATGTTTTAGTTGACTTTCGACATCTCATGTTGTTTTTAGTCCAAACTTGTCTTTGGGCCTTTCCATGGTAAGTTTGAAAAAGGAATAAGATCTTGAGTTCTTCTTCCATGAGATGTTTAGATCAACGTTACAAGGGTAACAAAAGATGAGCCATTAATTAATGTATATGTATTCAGTATTAAAAAGGACCCTCTCATTTCCTATTAACAACCTAAAATTAAGGGAAAAGTAATGCCATGAATGAACGAGAGACCCCAAAGCCTTTGTGACCACGTTGGGAATAATGCCATGAACCCCGAATCCTTTGTCACCAAGTTCGGTATAAGCAACAAGAAACCCTCCACAACTTATATTTATTTCAATATTTTATAAAAAATTTCAATAAGTTTTTATTGTTTTCTTTATTATTACTCTCTACTTTAACATTATTAAAATAATACTAAGTCAATAATAATAATAATACTAAAATAAACTCATTGCTTTCTAAATATTGTATAAAAGTAATAAAAGAGATAACATTAAGAGCTTAGTTAAACCTTTTTGTAAAATGTTAAAGTGAACATCATATCTTGGACTAATGTTTAAAGAAATCGTTTTAATATTAAATCTAAATTATCTAGTTATAACACAACAGAAAAATTTATAATTCATATATTAAAAATTGATAAAAACTTAAACTTAAAAATTCAAGGTGCTAACAATATCATTTTAAAAATGTTAAGATGTTTACGTAATGACAAGAACTAACTTAAGCTTTTTTAAAAATGTTAAGGAACAATCCATAACTTTTGTCCACTGGTTTATCCATATTTGTTAGCTTCACCATTCTTTCAGTTCTTCGCTCTTCAATTTACGTGACATTTGATTGAATAAATGTTGAACAAACAATTTTTTAAGAATATCTTCCACATTTTTTGCCACATATAGAATTTTCTTGATAAAATCATCTATTGGTATTTTAGCTACGTTGCTAAATACTATTTTCTACATTTTTAGAATCGTAGCCAAAAGTTTTTAACTACGTTTTTTGAAAATTAGCCAACATTGTTTAGATACGTTGTCAAAATTGTAGCCAAATGTAAATTTTTTTGCTACATTTTAAAAAATATAGCTAAATATTTTTAGCTACATTTTAATAAAATGTTACACAATTTTTGAATAAATTATTTGTTACATCTTTAATCTATATTATTGTATATAACATATCGATATATTTTAATTTTAATTTTATTATACAAATCAATTGGACAAAATAATTCAAAATTTGAAGCACTCTATATATATAAAAAGTAAAATATCATTAAATTATACCAACAAAAAGAATATTCTTCATAGAAGATTTTAATTACA
>JAOSBN010000003.1:29961383-29980394 GCA_027563595.1 Erythroxylum suave
ACAAATTTACTTCAATTTTAGAGATCATTATATCCGAGTTATTGCACCTGATTTTGAAAAGAAAATTAAAGGAAAGACCGATTATATTTTAAAAAATCCACTTAGATGAATATGCTATTTTTTTAATAATTTAATAAAAATTTTAATTATAACAAAAGAAACAGTTTACCAAATTATTGATATCTAATAACTAATGCTTGAAATCTGCATTATAAGGAATCTGACAGTGCAGAAAGCGAAAGGCTCCCTTGTTAGTATAAATCCGATTTAGCATTGGACGTTTATTATCAGATGCAAGTAGAAGTAGGTGTAGCAACTAATAAAGCTTCCAACATTTTCCAAAAGAAGCTAGCGACTGCCGTTGTCCATATTTATAATGACAAAATGTAACTATAGATTAAATCTTCAGCAGCCATTTACCCGCTTATTCCAACTTATTTATTATCGATATATTGCTAAACAGCTTTCAATTCCAGGTAATGAAGCCTTTATGAATAATAAATGCTTTGTGACCATACCTTGTTCTAGGTTTGAAGGGAATCTTGTGCTAAAAATAAATGCAATAGGTACAATGAACCAATCCACTTACATTAATAATAGTTTCTGAGTTATCCAATTTCAAACTGCTACTCTAGTAGTGGTGGTCACGGTTGAAAGAACCCTTAAATATCTGACATTGTGCTTCTAAGATTAATCATGGTAATGGTTGAATTACCACAAACCAGAAAAGTTAGATTTCATCTGAACACGTAACTGATATGTTGGAGATAGGCCACAAAATGGTTTGGAAAGTGGCACGTAAGTGCAGGACTCGCAGTCGTAGACTCTGGCAATTGAGGATATTGGGCCATTACCTACACATGTGTGTACCATATCAAGAAGCGTCATGTGCTGTGGTAGGTGATTTGGGTTGAAACATTTGATGTCAACTTTTGGTGGCAACCGACAAGGGTAGATGATGATGATGAAATGAAATTGGTTTTTGGTGCTTTTCAGATTCACGACTTAAGGCACTGATTCAGCATGTTTGAGAGGGAAACCAAGTAAAGGCGAGGCTTCGAGCAAAATGCGGCGCAAGTTTTATTCACCACTTTGACTGACAAAGCAATGATCATGCCCTTTTATTTTTCTAAATTTAGAAGGGTCTTATACAATATAATAAAGATCTAAATTTAGGACCTCTTAATTCTGCATAAGGGGTGATAATTGTTAACTAATCTTGAAGTCAGCTAGTGAGTTATTTCTCATATTCATGAAGCAATAATTATGTTTGTGCTCAAAGCTGAGAAGACAATTGCTAATTCTGCTCCTTCGAACTTGGAGCACGTATGTTGCTATTACAAAGATTGACGTTGGCGGGTAATTTACGAAACTTTATATCTAGTGTGAACTTGCCAAATGGGCTTGAGCTTTTCAGTGTTAGTACTACCACTAGTAAACCTGTCATCATCAAGTAAATGATGTCTTTTCCATTCCATCAACCTTGAACTGATTTTATGAGTTCGCCGAAAAAGACTGATCTGCACCGTATTCTTTAGTTAATGCTGTCATAAACAAAGTTCTGCAAATCTCACAAGGAAATTCAGAGTTATTTCCAAGCGAAAGGCACAGGAACAACGGTGCTGAGAGGATCGAAAAATATTTTTTTCGGTTTAATGAAATAGCGGACTGTCTATTATCCGGATGCATATTTCATTGAGTAGAACTAAAGAGGGAAAGAAAACACTCGTAAGGTGGAGTCCAACAACTACCTCGTATGGTACAACTAATAATAAGATACAACCTTTTACTTTCTCTTCACCTTGAACAATCGGAAGGACAAACTAATAAGGCCCCAAATACATATAGAAACGGAGCTGTCAAACCGAAAATCCGACGACAACTTATGAAAAGTAACAAGATCAATCCAAAATAGATTTGGGGTATCATCCTAAATGGTAGAAACTATCAAATTTAAGGACACATCAAAAGTTCCATTCTATACTGGAGCTCTCATATATTTTTATACAAAGGTATTGTCAAATCGATGGAGAGAATTTTCAAGAATTTCTTGGAGAACTCTTCATATGGATCAAAGGATTGTGTAAAAATTAAATGGTCTTATATCTGGTATCTTAAAGCAGAAGGGGACTTGGGCATTTCCTTTGTTAAACTCACAAATCAAACAATCATTTTGAAAAGACTTTGGTGGATTTTTGAAGACAAGAATTCGATCAGGATTAGATGGATCCACTCCTACTTTCTCAAGGGTCGTAGCATATGGGAAATAAGAATCTTTCGAACTCTTTCTTTGTTAATCAACTATTGCATTTGACAAATTTGGTTAAAGATGATATTTCTTGTTCTGATGGCAATGGGAGGTTGATATCATTGTGGTATGACAACTGGTCGGGTCAGGGTGCTCTTATCAATTCTCCAAACTTGGTTAGCAACTCTACCATCTTCCCTCTCCTCACAAAACTTGATACCTTCATCATTGAAGTTCTGACACTCTTCACCACTTGCAACCCCATTACTCTCCCCATTCTCTTAAGCAAGATACCTTCTTCTGGCACAATCGATCTACTCAACATCTTTCAAATTGCATTGTGAGAGACCTCCTTCGGATGAAGAAATCAATAGTGGAATGTCACCAAATCATTTGGCATAAGAGTATCCCTCCTAAAACTTCCTTTCTCTTATGGCTTGTCATACAAAATTGACTCAACACAACTGATCATCTTAAAATTTTAAGCATTAACACTTCTTGTCCTTTTTGTTCAATAGCAGAGGAAACAAGAGATCATTTATTTTTCATGTGTGAAGCGATCAATCGTATATGGGGAGCTATCAGAGTATACTGCACATGACCCTCTCAAGAAATCACACTCCCTCATGCTATTCCTTGGCTCTCTTCTTAAAGAAATCCCCCCAAGCTTACCCATATAATTACAGTGTGCATGATAGTACAATCAATATGGAAGGAGCGCAATGTTAGGCATTTCAACTCTAAACAAAACTTATCCCAACTCTTATTTCAAGACTCTACAGTAAGCATTTGTAAACTTACAAGAATGGCAGGCACTTGAAGATCAATTCATTGCACTTAAGCATTTGTAAACTTATAGGAGTGGCAGGCACTTGAAGATCAATTCATTGCAGTTAGCTTTCAAGGTTCTCTAGCTTTTTATTCTAATTAAGAAGAGTTATATTTTTAAGTTTTCTCATGTAGAAGGATTGCCCCCTATAAACACTATGTTTTGTACTCCCATTCTTTATTAATGAATTTATCCTTTATTTCTTAAAAAAAAGGATTCCATTCTAGAAACCTAATCGATAAACATACATAGATGAGTAGAACTTAGGGCATAAGAACTTGAAATTTGCTTTAAGGATTTATGATCAAATCCTAATTTCATCTAGGATACTTACCCTGAAATTGTATACTTAATACAAAAACAAAAACATCTCAATACAAATCTTGTTGATATATGGAGTCTGGTAAATCTAGTAGTATACAGCCTTACCCCTAATTAGTAAATAGATTGTTTCAAAAAAATTGTAAACTTACTAATAAGGTTATAAAAATTTGATCCTTTTGCTTTTCATAATTTGTGTTATGATTGAATGTATAACAGAAATATTGCTTTTCACTTCTTTTAATTGCAGAGTGTTTAATAGGTCAGAAATTTCTTAATTATACTTGTATTAAATTAATCGGACCAAAATTTCTTATATAAAATTTGTATTGATTCGGTATCACAAATTTAACAAACCTCTATAGCCAACATTGATATAAGTTTTATAATCCAAACTAGATTTCAAAATTCGTTTACTTTTCAATATTAATTACGGTCAGTTTTAGTTTTGATTCTCCTCCTTAAACAATATTAATTATTACTAGTTTTAAAAATAAAATATTTATTAAGAAAAATTTATCAATGCATCTTTTAGAAAATAATTTGACCACAAACATAATTAAATATCCACCATTAAGTTCAATAAGATTTTGCTTACCAAAAAGTACTTATACAACACAATTTTAATATAATCATACACACCTAATGACGCCACTGATATCAACAAAAAATGGAAGAGTGATAATACACAAAGTTAATTTTATGATATGATTTCTCTCAATTTATACTAAATTGTAATAAAGAAATTCTTTATAGGATAAATATCTTATATTCCTATAAGTTTAAAAAATACTAATTTGTGTTTTGAAATACTCTTATGTGTCAGGAGAAATAATAAATAGCCTAATACCAACTTTAAATATGCTTGTAGACTTAAATGTTTAAAATTGAAACAAAATTTAAGGCTTTACATCTTTTTGACATCTCATTAATAAACCATATAAAGAAATGACAATTTGTATGATTGAATTGTAATAATGGTCATCATTCAACAAAATAATGTAAAATACATCAATTCAAATATTGAAATTGGAACAAAAATAAAATTAACATAACTAATAGTGTCAGAAGAATCTAACACACCCATATTACTAACATATCCCTATACACAATAGGGTGCAACTAATATATACAGTGTCCTAATATGATTTAGTATAATAATACTTTTTAGTAAATTTTTTAATAGTTATTTAACTTTCAATTTTTTAAGATTTTGTGATATTATTATTGTTATTATTAGACTACATATTAAAATTATTATCACAACATAAGTATATGGGTGGTTTGGCAATTGCATTAACCATAAATAATTCTCCACTAAGATTCTTTAATCATATAGCTTGTGACGTAGTTCTATGACACACGTTACAATCTAAAATGAGTAGTAGTTTTTTGATACTTTTATAAGATACAATAGTATTTATTAGCATAAAGATATACCCTAATTTAGACTTTATGTCATTTGGAAATATAATAAACTCTAAATTCAACTGATGAGATTTAAATTCTCGACCTCTTTGTACAAAATATATAACTTTTAGTCTCCTTTAAATACCTTAAAACTTGTTTCACTATATTCTAGCAGTCTAAACTTGAGTTCGATAAATATATGTCTAAAAATCTATCCAACTTAGTGCATAATTGTGCATAAATCGAGCTCTCTGTTATATTGATATATGAAATAACCTTCATGCTCTCTATCTCAACTTTATTTTTTGGACATTGTTCCAAAAATAATATTTTTCTATGCAAAATTGTTATTGTAAAATGTTTATAGGCATTCATATTAAACTTTTACAACACAAGCTCTAACTATGTCTTTTGAGAGATACCTAACAAATTTTGAGACATGTTCAGTAAATATGAATGACTAGGATGAAAAATGTTTTTCCAAGGTCTTTTATGTAAGAATGCTAAACAATAATTATTGCTTAATCCCGTACAATATAAATTATTTAATGTAACTAAGAAATCATATACGTAAAGAAGTGGAAAGATGTACTTACTTCGCTTGACGTTATAATACAAGTATATCTTAAAATATTATTTTTCGTTAAGACCACATCAAATTTAAGATACCATTAATAAAAACCTTACTTTAGTGCATGAAGGGGTTTGATTAATTTGCAATCTAGATGACACTTTTCGTCTTCCTCGAACCCTTTAGGTTGTTCCATATAAACCTTTTCATAAAGATCTACATTAAGGAAAGATGCTTTAGAATCGATATAATAAAACTTCATATTAAAATGAGGTATTAATTTCATAATCAATTTAAAAACATTTTTACAAGATAATCGAGAGAAAGTGACATTAAAGTCTATTTTGTGCAAGTCCTTTGGCAACTAACCTTGTCTTAATTCATTTAATCTTTCCTTTGTAATCTCTTTTAGTCATATAAAACTCAAACTTACAACCTTTAGATAATTCCATAAGCTCTCATATTTTATTATGCTTTATAGACTACATTTCATCTCTTATTGTGTGCAAAACATATTTAATTGAAGACTAAAAAAGACTTTTGAAAACTTGTTAGAATCGATGATGTGTCTCATATTATGCTAGCGCCTTCCAACATATATCATATAATTGTAAGAAATAGTAGATCTTTTTTTTGTCTTAATGGATCTCCTTTGTTTAATATTTTAAACATTTTCTTTACCTAAAGAGCCTTATTTTGTAATGGTTGTATGTTTTTTTCCCCTTATATTGGAATATTTATAAGTAAATGATCCATTATTCCATTTTGAATGGACGTGGGAGTATGAGACAATAGTCTTGTGCGCATCACTATTTTATGATGATTAGGAAAGACTTAATCAAACACATCATTCTCGAAGAATTTTAGTTGTCTATGATTCTATAATATTAGAACCTCGTTTTTATAATAAAACATATATCCTTTAGAATGATCTAAGTATCTTAGAAAATAGTAACAAGTAGTAGTTTATTATAGACTTACTATAAATGAGAAACCTTATATGTGGAGGTGATTTAAACTAGATTTCCATCCATACATATCAATAGGCATTTTTGGTATTGATTTGGTTTGGATTCTATTAAGGATCCAATTGGTTGTTTTAATGACTTCCTCTCGTTTTGAAAGGTTAATCCTACTTTATATACTCCTTATAATATCCTTAAGGGTGAAATTTTATCTTCCAGTCATATCATTTTGTTTATAACTATTTGACATAGTAAACTAAGTTACCGTGCCACAACCTTGTGAAATTTTATCTTCCAGTTATATCATTTTGTTTATAACTATTTGACATAGTAAACTAAAACTATTTGACATAGTAAACTAAGTTACCATGCCACAACCTTCTAACTATTTGACAGCGATCGTTTTTTTTTAATTATTATGAAACTCTATTTTGCCCTAATGCTCCCTTACATGGTTAAATCTAACTATTTGTATTGACATTTTCTATTGAATCTCAACTTCAGTCTTAAAAATCTTAAACTTGTTAGGAGGTTCAAACTATAATCATCAACGAAAGTTATGAAGTATCTTGAATTGCAAATTAATTATGTATAAGGTCCTAAAATGTTAGTAGAAATTCTTAAAATAAAACTTGACCTTTTTTCTTTATTTTAGTCAATTTATCCTTGCAACATTCACTAAATCTTTTCAAGTCACTAAAGTCAGAAGGATATCATCCTTTATCAACCTTCAGTTTTTTTAAGAGATGTGGCATAATCTTTTATACTATAATATGAAAGAATTTCTTAATTAAGGGTATCTAGGTAACAAATTTCTTAACATTGTATAAAGTAGTATAGACACCATCAGAATATAAACGAATTCTATGTAAACTATATGATAAAAAGGCCAAGCCAATATACTTTGAATCAAAAAGTAACTTAACATTTAAATTTTTTTAATTAAAACTGAAGCTTTTATGTCCAAAAATAAAATGTGTTCCTTAAAATTAGTCTAACTATTAAATCTAAGTTCAGAGTAACTAATCTTACAAATTCTGCATAATATGTATAATTAAAAGATCTGAATCTACCCACTGTGATTGTATATGTCATTAAGGTAGAGGCAAACCTCAACAATATGCCTCTGTGTGCACCTCTAAATTTCATATAAGGCAAACACATATTAGCAGAATTATCATACATAAAACCAAAAGACATTTTCAAATACACAAGTAAAGAAATTCATAAATTAATTAAGAAGTTTTTATGTCATCCTTACACATATGAGTATAAATGTGTCATCGCAAACTTTATAAGATGCGAAAATTTGTTTATAAATATTAATTATTGTATAATTATGCTTAATTAGAAAATTAATAACTTTTTTCACGAATATTTCCCAACAAGCAATAATTAGGCATTTATAATCTTTAGAATATTTTATGATATTGTAAAACGTAACATATTGTTCACTTTAAGATAATTGCATGTCAAATCATAAAATTATAGATTTAATAAAATATTAGGATCTAAAAGTTGATTTTAGAACCTAAATTCAAATTTTTTAGAGTTAAAACTTGGATTATTAAGTTTAAAAGGCCTCAATTCATCCAATTTAAAACTTTGGAGATTTCTTCCCATACTAAACTGGTGCATCCTTTGTCAAAAAATTGAAGAAAGCCATGATCACTTGTTTTTTCAATGTGAGTTTCTTAAATCTAGCTAGATGTCAATTATGCACAGATGTCACATTAGGAACTACCCTAGCGAATGGAGCCTGATCAAGTTATGGAGCCACCAGTTTGCACTCTCGGATGATAATATCAGTTGGCGTTAGATTATGTCTAACTCTTAATTTCTTTCCTTGGCAAGGCCATTTAGGATAAAAGAAGCACTTGTATTTTTCACAACCGACGATCAACCAAGGAGCTGTTTCAATAGAACCTGATCCAACAAATCTGATTTTATCTCAACATTCACAAGAATATATTACAAAATCATGAATATTGAGTGAGAATGTAGAATCTATAATTATTCTAAGAGGGTTGCTATTTTGATTCTTAATTAATGTATGTTATGCTAACTAACATCACAATCATGTATTCTCTCGGTAACTTGTAAACTTTTATTTGCCTTTAATAGCCAAATTCTCTATAATTTCTCAAAAACGAAAAAAATAAAGGGATTTAAAAGCCAAAGAAAAAGGTAAGTGAAGAATTGACAGGCGCGTGCACCTGGGTTTTCATCGTGACACGCCCGCATCCCTTGATCTCAACACTGGGGAGTTTTCGTCCTCCTCTTGCTTCCGCCGACAACTTATTGCCTTAATGGAACCCGCCAGGTTTGTTCATGTGATGGTGTTATTTGCACCATTGAAGGGTCCAACCGAAAACTTTGCTTAAAATTTTTCTTTTCCCAACACTAAAAGAAACTACAGGGGCGATAGCAATAACTTTCCACGCCAACATGTCAAGACATGTACTTTCTTAAGGACAAGAGATAGAAAACAAAGCAACAAACCTCATGTATTTTAAATTTTGACGGTAAAAATTACTATATTTTCTATAAAACTCCAACAGATCTTTATAACTCACACAACTACTTTTCGTATTTCGAATTAGATTTCATACGTTTGGTCCATTTTGATTAGATTTTACTTTATTACAAATCATACATTTTCTTAACCTTAATAAAATATTTAGTTTTAAAATTCACAATTATTATTAACTCAATTAAGAAAATTTCCAACACGAGACACGGTTTCTGGCCTTTTGCGAACTCGCAAACACGTAATGCTAAATTCAGAGTAGTATTTAAAGCTTCTAGTGGGTGGTTGTAAGTTTGTCAGACTCTTGTCTTTCTTTTAACAGAAAAGCCATGGGGGCATGGTAATATTTAGGTGGAAGAAGTAGCCATCCTTTTTCAGGATCACATATCATGAATTACATAAGCTTGACGTTATGTTAAAATTTTCAGCAGTAGATGCCATTCAGGACCTATCTTTCTAAAGAGTTGACGATGTGCACATAAGTCTAGCCGTTGAGTTTGGATTACATGGAACAAATACTTGATTAACAGTGCTTGCAGGTGAGTCTTTGCCTGTTATAATTTGATGTTGACACCTATTTGGCCATCGCAAAAGGACATGGCTTGATGGTGCCATGTGGTCCTTTTCCATTCATGTTAATTAAGCCATTAGGGACACTCTTTGTTAACTCTTTAACAAGCCAAATCAGTTGTTTGCAAGCTTTACCCCTTTTGATTCTTTTCATGGCTGTAGCCTTTTTATTAAAGTTTCTCCCATCTTGACTCTACAGTCAGAAATGGAAGATTGAATATTTCTTGCAAGTCACATTAATATCATGCTTAGAAGCAGACCCCGCAGAGAAAAAAGTATCTTCATAATCTTGGCAACTAATCTTCTGTCCTTTCATGTCCGTCTCTTGTTTTCCCTTAAAGACTAATATCACTATTTTACACTCCAAAGCTAAAGCATATGCCTTTTTTCTTTTAGTTTATATGTTTTCTCCAACTAACTTTTAGATAATATTTGTTTGGTGCAACAAACTTGAGAACAATTTTAATAATTGCGGGATAAACCATAGAGGAACTTGTGAAATGCATGCAGGAGCTTAATTTGTGGCAACTTGAGATGGTAGATGGGAGGTACGTAGGAAAGGGAAAGGAAAGATCGACCGACCGATCTTTAAGTTTGTGCCTCTTAACATGTCATTCAACGGACAGAACAGAACATTGAACTGTACATTGGCTAGTGCATTAGTTGACTCGACTGGTCCCATTTCAAATATTGCCTTCTCAAATTTTTCCCTTCAGGAGCATTCTCTTCGGGGCACGCCTTTTGGCGCAACAGGAAAACATTATATCAGGCTGTAATGAAGATACGTATCGTAAATCAGGTCTTCAATTTTTTATATACAGGAGATGTATGATTTGATAAATTCTGAATAACTTTTTAAATTGAATAAGGAAATAAAAATTACTAATGTTCCTTCTCTTACAATTGCTTTGACGTTATCTTGTTTTTTCTGTAAATATTTTTGGTAAGAAGCTTGTTACTAGAAACGTGATTGGATAAAAAATATACAGATTGCCCTGTTCTGACGTTAAGATTAGCTCAATACAGAGTCATCAGCTTATAATCCCACTTCTATAAAGAGAACTCTGTAACTCAAATTCTTCAACACATACCAAAGCAAAACGGAGAAAACATGGCTTCTAAAATTTCCCTTCTTCCCGTTCTCCTACTCCTCCTATCTCCTTTGGCACAATCATTTCCACTCAGAGACAGCTTTCTCCAATGTCTCTCCTTCAGTTCTAAGTTCTCCACTTCTATTGCTTCAGACATTTACACCCCAGATAATTCTTCGTTCTCTTCTGTCTTAGAGTCTACTGCACAAAACCTTAGATATTTGTTGCCTTCTGTAACAAAGCCCGCGTTTATCTTTACTCCTGTGTTTGAATCCCACGTACAAGCTGCTGTTGTTTGCGCAAAACAGCTTGGAATTAATCTGAGAGTCCGCAGTGGAGGCCATGACTATGAGGGTGTCTCTTATGCTTCTGAAACTGAAACACCTTTTGTTATTCTCGACCTTTCCAAGCTTCGGTCCGTTAATGTCGATATTGATGAGGGCACTGCTTGGGCTCAAGCTGGTGCCACTGTCGGTGAAGTTTACTACAGAATTTATGAGAAGAGCAACGTTCATGGTTTCCCAATGGGTCTCTGTACCAGCTTGGGAGTTGGCGGGCACATTACAGGCGGTGCATATGGTTCCATGATGAGAAAATATGGTCTTGGTGCTGATAATGTCATTGACGCTCGTATAGTTAATGCCAACGGCACTGTTCTTGATCGAGAAGCCATGGGTGAGGACTTCTTTTGGGCGATTAGAGGAGGTGGAGGAGGTAGCTTCTGCGTGATTCTTGCTTGGAAAATTAAGTTGGTCCCTGTGCCACCAACAGTCACCGTTTTTACAGTTACAAAGACATTAGAGCAAGGTGCCACTAAACTGCTCTACAGATGGCAGCAGGTTGCTAATAAACTTGACGAGGATCTGTTCATTAGGGTCATAATTACTACTGCTGGAAGTGGAGCTCAAAGAACTGTGACAACGTCCTATAATGCCTTGTTTCTTGGTGATTCTGAGAGGCTCCTCCAAGTCATGAAAACCAGCTTCCCTGAACTGGGTTTAACACCAAAGGATTGTATCGAAACAACTTGGATCTATTCTGTATTGTATATTGCTGGTTACCCTAGCAATGCGTCTGCAGAAGTTCTGCTTCAGGGGAAATCTCTATTCAAGAATTATTTCAAGGCCAAGTCAGATTTTGTCAAGGAGCCAATACCTGAATCAGGGCTTGAGGGGCTATGGCAAAGGCTGCTACAGGAGGAGATTCCTTTAATGATATGGAATCCTTATGGTGGAATGATGGCCAAAATTTCCGAGTCTGCAATTCCTTTCCCTCACAGAAAAGGTGTTTTGTTCAAAATCCAATACGTGAGCACTTGGCAGGATGGAGAAAAGAACATGGCAAAGCATATGGATTGGATGAGGAAGTTGTACAACTACATGGCACCATATGCCTCCATGTTCCCAAGAGCAGCGTACGTCAACTACAGGGACTTGGACTTGGGCATGAACAAGAACACCAACACAAGCTTCATAGAAGCAGCCGTTTGGGGTGCCAAGTACTTCAAGGATAACTTCAACAGGTTAGTCCAAGTGAAAACAAAGGTAGACCCTGACAACTTCTTCAGGCACGAGCAGAGTATCCCACCTCTTCCCCGTTCTATCAAAAGAAAAGGAAGAGGAGTTGGGCACTGGTAGATAGGCAGGAGTGCCCTATTCAATATCTGCTGATTGAAAAGGTATTGTCAATTGTTAAATAGTAGTTTAACTAAGGAAGCAGAAATAATTATCTATTTAGAAACATATCATAGTCTGAAATTTACATTCAAGCGACGAATTTGTTTCTTAGACAGAATGCTTGTGTTGTCCCACAGTTTAAAAAGCAGTTGTAATGGTTTGTGTCTCAAATTTGTGCACCTGCTCTGAGCTTTTTATGTTTCTTTAGCTTGTTGTCACCGAATGGTTAGATCAATGTAAACGGGAATCTGTTTCCCTTCCAAAATTAATGAACTGCTCTGGCTTTTTGCTCATATTTCCAAATATAAAAAGGAAACTCTGTTAAAACGAGCTGAACTTGCAAACCTGCACACCTTTTAAGTCTATTTTACTAGGCTCAGAAAATGGAGAGGAACATGCTCTCGCATGTCATCCTCTATAATATGATTTAACTCTCAATTGTAACCATTGTAAAAGTTGCTACTTTGTGATCATAAAGTTTCAAGTTTGAATTATATAATCAGCTTCTTTGTAAAAATTATAAAGAAAAACTGCGTACATTAGTGACCATCTTCTAATCCTTGCAAGCCAAGAAGTCTTGTACACGGAAAATTGACTTAGGGCCTTCTTAGTTGCAAAAAGCAAGTTCTGAATTATGGAGAAGGGTTCCTCCTTAGTTTTACAGGTAGGCTGTCAATTCCAAAGCTTCTTATCCTACGCTTTGCACGTAAGCTGATATTGGGTTTGCTTAAATCCTACATTAAATACGATTCTTTTGAAGTGAAAACGAGTTACGCACCGAACAGAGGTTCAGATAAGGTTCAACGTGGTTTCTTACTATTTTGAAGCTGAGTCTGCACTTTAATTTCAAGAGTATAGACGCAACGATTAAACCCTTGTTAATATGATTAATAATAATCCAGCAACAAAGGTAGAAATGAAATAACTAGAGCATTAGCTGAGACCCTCCAGATGACTGGAAAAGTTTAGCAACCACCACCTGCACACGCACGCCAGGCGAGACAGAAATACAACTACATTTTGCTTGCATGGAGCAATAAAAGAAGCGGTGATCACCAACCAAATTTAAGTATTGTTTTGATGTTTCCTGCAGTCCCAGTACCAGCTCTTGGACTCCTCAGTTTAAATAAACATATAATGGGACCAAATACGAAATTAAAAATAAATCTATATGTACGAAAATTTTCCACCATACTTAAATAACCCTACAACCATCTCTAAGTTATTTGTCAAAGAAATTAAAACCATATGGTACTAATCAATAAATTCCAAATAATCGTCTCTCACTTTTAAATATTACATAAACACAATCAATGCTTTCATAAGTACTTAATAACATAAATTAACATTTAATTAACTGATACTAAATTTTTATGTGTGTTATGAATTATAAATAATTCATTTAATATAATATTCTTATTAAATTAATATGCTTCTTCCACCAATCTTACGTACACCACAAATTAGCGGTCTTCACTCTTTCGAGTTGTTTTTAACATTACTTCAAACCCCACACAATTGCTTGTCCATATAGTTATTATTACAATCGCCGTTGATTCCCAAATCAAGGTCACCGCAGTTCAAAAAGGCAGCTTTAGGTGACTTTCAAACGTAAGGTGCCATATACATGCGAACTTCTCATCCAACTTTGGTGCTTCTCCGTCTCCTCTTCTGAATCCCAAGCCACTGTATGCTGGATCTTGTAAATGTTTCCTTCGCTATGTGGGCAGGTGTTTCTGAATCTGATATCTAACTCTTATTTGGTCTATAAGGTGTCCATTTCAGAATTATTGCCTCATCTTCAAGATTTTTGTTTTTGGTCTAAACCTTCTAATCCAGAATCTGAGATCGGTTTTGTCACGTAGTCTGACTTTGCTTCGAAGAAGCTTTTGTACTGGCCGTTCCGGTTAAGCCGAAAATCCAAGGAGCCGTTTGCTAAGAAACTAGCAAAGTATTATGACACAGATTGAATCCAACTCATTTTCGTACAATTTTCACTCATTAATTCAATACTTTGTGATAGAAAATCGGGACGAAATTCGATTTCACATGTACCTGAATAAAAACGAAATCTTTTTGTTTAATTTTCTGGTAGCTAATATTATTTATTATCAGTACATAAACATAATAACGTAATAACATGATCTTTCTTTTACTGTGATTTCTTCTAATTGTTTCTAAAATTTGTTCATCGTAATTACCTTATTTGTACCTGACATTTAATAATATCTATACAAACGAATTGAGAAAACTTTATAAATGGTGTAAAGGGAATAGATAAGAAGTCTTAGCTCCTTTAAAGTCTTACACATTTATAATAGCGTTGGTAAAAGGGTCAAATTAAACCATAATATTTTCATTATAGTTCAGTTTAAATTCAAACATTTTGACATTAAAAGGGATGATTCCAAAAAAATCAAACTTAGTCAATTTTGCAATCATACCCGGAACTTTAAAAATTGACAATAAAATGCTCAAATTTTTAATTTTTCCAATTTTAGCCCAATGATTATTTCTCCGTGTATTTGCTAATTATAAATGATTTTCTAACTTATGGCAATTTGTTTGGATAGAGTACTAAAGGGTATATGACTCGTCTTGTGTCTAATCATCGAACTCGTTTAATGAGGCTATGAAGTAAAATATATTATAAGAGACATCGTCGTTACTTAAAACATGAGTATAGATGGCAAAGAAGCAAATTGTTTAATGACAAAGTAGAATATATATAAGCTCTTTTGCACTTGTCTGGTGATGATGTGGTTGACCAACTATTACATTTAGGTGAGTTTACACCTGACAAACGCCTAAGTAATCAAAAATAAAAGCGAATTGTCATTAATCTTAATTGGAATAAAAAAGTATATTTTTCAATTTGTTTTATTGGAAAGAATTGCTATTCAGGTATAATCTTGATGTGATGTATATTGAAAAAACATTGTGAGAATACTTTTGGTATTTTGGGAATTGATGGAAAATCGAAAGACACAACTAAGACTAGATTAGACTTGGAATATGTGAATATAAGAAAAGATTTACATTTAAAAAGAAGAGATGATGACTTATACATCATTCCACCTACATGTTACAGCGTGTCAAAAAAGAGAAGCAAACTTTTTATTAATTTCTTAAATCAGTCAAGTTTCATGATGAGTATGCATCTAATATAGCCTGTTGTGTTAATGTGAATGAAGGAAAAGTTTCGGGGTTGACAAGCCATGATTGTCATGTACTTCTACAATGATTACTTCTTGTTGAAATACGTGGGTGTTTGCCAAAAGATGTGTCTGTAACTTTGGGACAACCGGGTGAGTTTGTTAAGCAATTATGTTGTAAGATACTGAAAATAGAAGAGCTTGAAAAATGAAAAAGACATAGCTTTGATACTATGTAAGCTTGAACTAATATTCCCCTAATTTTTTTTGATATTATGGTGCATTTGGCAATTCACTTAGTGTATGTTACAAAACTTTAGATTCAATTTGGATGGATGTTCCTCATTGAAATGTAATTTATATTAATTTCTACTTTCTTTTCTTAAGTTATTAGTTTGTAACAATTGTCAGTGTTTTATATTTTGTTTAGATTTTTAGGCTCTCTTAAGCACCATGTGCATGATAAAACTCAACCTAAAAGCTTATTCCAAAGTTTTATATATCAAATGAATGCTAGACATTTTGTTTGATGTACTAAATCATGTTGAGAAAATATTTAATAAAGAAGAATATAACTTTGATTTTGATCAAGATGGTGACTTATCAGTTTTCTCCCAAGAAGTAAGGCCACTTAGAATAGGAAAATATGTAGAGTTAACTCAAGATGAACTCGGAATTAGCCATCGGTATATTTTGAACAATTGTGAAGAAGTCGATTCATATATGGAGTATGCGTATTACTTCTCATTCATTACTTCATATTTAAATACAGGATTTAACCTTTATTTTTTTGACATCTATTTACTTTTTTAAGTAGAGAGCACAAAGATGATTTTAGAAGCAAAAGGATTGTTGATGTTGATGGAAGACATAAGAGTAACTTTCCATCATGGCTTAGGACTCGACTAAGTTATTGATGGAATATTTTGTAGGTGACATTAACTTCTAATTATATTTTTTCATATAGATGATACAGTTACATAACCATAAATTGCTACAGGCGATGACAGTATTATATGCTTTGGTAAGTGGGCCTCATATATGTGGCAAAAAATATACAGGTTATGTTATTAATGGAGTTAGATTTCATATAAAAGATCGTGACAATCGACTTAAAAGCCAAAATTATGGAGTTATTGTTGAGGGACAACATGAAAATTTTATTGACTTATGTAGTGTCATCTCAGATATAATAGATTGCATTACATCAATGATAAAAATATTGTTCTATTTAAGTGCAAATGGTTTAATCTTAGTGACATAAAAATGAATGGCAATATTACTAATGAAGTGATCCTTGCATCTAGTGAGTTGCAAGAGCGACCTACACCTTAGGAGAGATAAATGCACTCCCAGCATCAACCTAGCTAACATAGGCAACCACCAAAGAAGTAGAGGGGTCAGAGGATGCATCCTCTAAGGTTACAAAGACTTTTAACTATACAGATGACAGAGTAGAACATTCTCCTCATCAACAACTAGCAGGATCTCCAAACACTGATAATCATTTAGCTGAGCAACCAACCGATGAGAAGTTATTAGAAGATGAACGCAATTTGGTGAAACAATAAATGGAGGAAAATCCCCAAAATTCAAAGTTGCTACAAATAGAAAATAATGGGATTGAGGGGTCAAAAGACACACCCTCAAAGTCCAATCGACGATCAACCCAAAGTAGAGCCATACCAAAAGGGTATTCCCCTTAAATGATAGTGTTAGTATGGAAAACAAGAGGGCTTAATGACCCTCTAAAATAGTCCATGGTCAAAGAGTTAGAGCTTGATAAGAGACCAGTTTTGGTGGGTCTACTTGAAACAAAAATAAAAACCTCTCATATCTAGTCCGGACTGTAGTTTTTGGGTGCTAACTGGAAATACTTCACTAACCACTCGCATCATTACAATGGATGCATTGTATATTTTTATAACTCAAACTACATTGAGGTGATAAAATCTATTCAAAGTGATTAGTTTATGCAGTTGTATTGGTAAATATTCTGCTTTTGAAGTTACTCTTGTTTATGCCTCTAATTTTTCCTTTCAGAGTGATAAATTATGGACGAATTTGCAACTACTACAAAGTAGAATTTCTAACTCCTAAACAGCCATTGGGGATTTCAAGTGTTGTTTGAACATGAACGAAGTTAATTGTGGTGATAGATATAGAATGGGAGTTACAAGAGAGTTAAATCAATTCATCCAGATGGTGGATCTAGTGGATTTAAGGGCAATTGAGTGAGTATTTACTTGGACAAATAAGCAGCAAGGTGAGATGCTGATTCGAAAAAAGCTAGATCACTTATGAATCCTAGCTGGATGCATGAATTCCCACAATCATTGTTATGTTTCAGAGCTAATATTCTATCAGACCACTCCTACATGCCAATACACAACATAGTCAATTTGGTGAGAATGGGAGCTCCATTTAGATTCTTCAATGGAGTTACACGGATGGCAGGGTATATGGAACTAGTGAATAGTTGCTAGCGAAATGAAGTGCAAGGGTATAAGACCTTCTAACTGATGCAAAAACTTAAAATAGTCAAACAAGCTCTTAAAGGTTTTATTAGATAGTAAACAAGATCTGGATGTTTACAAGAGGAAACTAGCTAAAACTCAACCAGCTTGCTACAATCATCCTATGGACAATGAACTATGAGTAGCTAAGAATCTATGGTTAAAGGAGTATCAAGAGTAACTAGCATTCCACAATTTGGTCCTCAAGTAGAAGGGCAAACTAAGTTGGCTCAAAGATGGGGATTATAATTCTGGATTCTTTCATGCTTATCTGTTGTTGGGACAAAATGTGAATACCATAACAACATTACAAGACCTCAAGGGAGATTTGATCACAGATCAAAGGAGTTACTAGACTCAATCAGAAGTTATTTCCAATAATTTATGGGGACGATAGATAACCCTCAATAGGGTTTCAATATCAAAAATGTTTTTGGAATTTCTCTCTAACAGGAACTTGTTGACAGATTAACCACTCTTTTCACCTCATAGGAAGTCAAGGAAGTGGTGTTCAAACTTCATCCTTCAAAAGCACCATGTCCAAATGGATTCACTGGATTCTTTTTTCAAACCGCTTAGTGGATAACTGGGCCTCTATTTACATAGGTTGTTTTGAAGTTTTTCTCATCTACCAAATTGCTCAAGGAGGTGAATCACACATACATATGCCTTATTCCTAAGCAGAAACATCTATCTTCTGTAATCGAATACAGACTTATATCCTATTGCACCACCGCCTATAAAGTGATTGCTAGGCTACTTGCTCAAAGGCTGAAGCTTAAAATCAGAAGTTATTCATATGGCACGAGGGGCATTCCTAACAGGGAGAAGTATTGGAGACAATATACTCCTCTCACAATAGTTGTTAGGGGAATACCACTTAAGGAAACCTATCAAAAGTTGTCTAATGAAAATTGATTTTTTCAAGGCATATTGGTTGGGTCGGTCGTGCTAGGCCCAAGCCCAGACTCAGAACGGTGCATGGGCCGATCGGCCCACCCCTTGATGATTGACCTAATTCCTATAGGTATTAGCTATATAAATTCATTACTTCATCATGAAAAAGGTACGATTTTCGAGAACCCTAATATTCTTTATTCACTAGCCACCAAAACTCTCAAAAGAGACT
>JAOSBN010000003.1:29980494-30007261 GCA_027563595.1 Erythroxylum suave
CGGCAATCAACCCCCGGTGTGCCTTATTGTTTTGCAGGTATTTTTGTGCCAAAGTCAACCAATCCCATGGATCCAAGTACCAGCGCCCAGCCCCATCAAAATCAGACAGAACCACATATGATACTATCAGTTGGAGGTATTTGCAAGATTGCCTAGAAGCAATAGGTTTACCACCCAAATTTAGAGATTAGTTATTAACGTGTATCCAAACACCCTCTCTCTGTGTAATGGTGAATGTCATTAATTCCATCTTTGCCATTCAGGCTAGTCAGAGGTATTAGACAAGGGGATCATCTTTCCCCTTTCCTTTTTACTTTGTTAATGGAAGGGATATCTAGATTAATCTCCAAACTTATTGCTATTAATGACATATTTCACTTCCACCATAAATGTAGACAAATCCAGTTAACACATTTGATCTATACAGATGATTTGATGCTACTTAATGGTGCAGACACTCACTCCATCAGAGTTTAGAAAAATATTTTGCATGTATTTTCAGAATGGTCTGGCTTACAAGTGAATATGGAGAAGAGCAATATATACATATCCTTAGATGTCTGAAATAAAGATGAAATCATTGGCATTGTTGGTTTCAGATTACACATCCCTCCTTTCAAATATCTAGAAGTGCCAATTACAACCGCCAAGCCCAAATTTTCTGATTTCATTCCCTTGATCGAGAAGATTACGGAAAATATCAATGCTTGGTAAAATTGGTTTTTATCAGTGGCAGTGAGGTTGGCTCTCATCACTTCAGTATTGAATAGTTTGCATATGCATTGGTCTATACATGTTATTTTGCCTATGTGGGTTAATAAGGAGATTGATAGAATTCTTAAAGTGTTCTTATGGTTAGGAAAAACAGAAAATGGTAAGAAGGCCAATGTAAAATGGAGTGACATTACTTTAACAAAAAAGCAAGGTGGACTCAGAGTTATCTTAATTTCCTAAATGCAAAAGGTTCTTTATGCAAAAGAATTGGCTCTCAATTAACACTGGATGATAATTTAAACATGCCTTATCTCCATTTATTGCAAATACTGGAGGCAATTTGCATTGATCTCTTCACAAGTTAGACACAAAATTTGGTTTTGTATGCGCCAAAGTTTCTAAGTTTACATTTCTATCTATTCATTTAATTTTTCATCAGTTCGGCGATGATTCCTTCATCATTTCTGCCCCAAGTGAGCCTAGAAAGAAGAACGAGGTGTACTCCCTATTTTTCTATGCTGTTTGTATGGCCTGCGATATTCTCAGTTGTGGTCTTACTCACATGGCGGTTACTCCACTCGATTTCGTCAAGTGCAGCATGTAGTTATAGACAACATCCTGATGCTTGATGCCGACAACAGACAGAGGACAGAGAAGATGCTAGTTGGAGACATCGACAATAGGTTTGAGACCAAGTATAGGTTTTGTTGTTGTAGACAACAGAGGGGTAAACACTGTACATGGTGGCTGCTCTTTTAAGGAAGTCGAGTGGGGTAAATGGGGACAAGTTTGGTGAGCTTGGCTTCAACTTATCCATGTCTGAGTCTTTTCTCCCTCTTGTTTACTTGGAGATCTATGAACAAGGGATAGTCACAAAACTGGATCGTCAAATATAAAAGGACATGACAACCCAGGATAAGTCTAGTTTTTTATAGGGGGAAAATCAGATCATGTCGTTATGGTGATTGACTTTGAATATTTAACATTGAATGAGATATATATCTGTGAGAGCATCTACGTGGTGGATGGAGGGACCATGACGGAGGCCGTCTTGCAGAAGAAGGACAACGGTGGAGAGCATATGGGAGAGTTGGACATTGCAACAGAACACAACTTTGTCTTTGACAGCTTCACTTTAAAACAAACAATGGTCGATTTGTTTATTTTTATGATGAAATGCTTTTGTCTTCTGTTTGTTTGCATCCTTGCTAAATACATGTAGGAGTCACAGGTGGAAACAATGGGAGTGTCAAGAGCGTTCCTCCATCGGCATTCATTGCCAGTGGGTTTCCATGTTAGTCGAACAAGGTATGTGTTTTGTTTCATTTTCACGACAACTGTGCATTGATGTTGGAGTAGAAAAAACTGCTTTCTTTAGTCTCTAAGTGGAAAGACACGCACCAATGGTTCCCAGCTGTGTGTAAAGGTAAGGTGTGGTAGTTCCAGTCCCTCTCATAGTTTCCTGTGGTATTTCTTTTCCGCGTGATTATTTGTTTTCAATTTGTGATGTTGTTAATTTCTCTATCCATATGTCCTGTGTGGTATGTATATTCGCGGCATAGTTTATCAATTTTGAGGTTTACAGCCAGAACCCATTACGTTCTTCCTTTTCTCGTTTTTCCATGAATATTTCCATGACTTTCTTCTGGAATCATGAACATGGTCTGGGTGTCTTGGATTAATGAACAAGATAGTAAGGGTTTTTGTCTAGACGGTCTAGGACCGTTGTATCGGAAGGAGCTGCAAGGTCTCTTATTTTATGGTAGTTAATTGTTTTCTCCGGTAGCGGCATCGAGCCTCTTGACAAATCTGCTACTGCTATAAAAACCATCAATCGTTTCCTATAGAGACCCATTGGTACCCTGCCCATTTTTTTTTCTTACAAGTCTTCTTTTATAAGACAAGGCATTTAGTAAGTTGTGTATTAGCGTGATAGTTTCAATGTCTTCCAATAGCTTCTCTGTACAGACTCTTTCATTACCTGACATTGCAAACACTCTCACCTGCATGCCACTATATAATATTTCTCAGTGGGCTCCTAAGCTTTGATAGAGTGCTAATACAAATACCCACTACTGAGCAGGTTATCGTAGGAGGTGATTTTAATAGGCATATAGGGGCTGGTTCAGACGAATATACAAAAACGTATAGGGGTTTCAGATACAGCACTAGAAATGAAATTGGAAATGCCTTATTGGACTTGGTCGTGGTGTTTGAGCTAGTGATAGCGAATTCTTTTTTCAAGAAAAACGAGGCACAATTGGTGACATTGAAGAGTAGCATGAACAAGTCGCATATTAATTATTTCGTTGATAGGAAAAGAACAAGAGTATGGTGCAAGGATTGCAAACTGCTGTTAACCCCATGCTTGTTGGTTTTGGATTTATGAATTAAGGGATGGAGGACATATCAATTTACTAACCAATGTTGTAAAGTTAAATGATGGAATCTAAAAGGGGACATGGTGGAACAATTTAAGAATCAAATTTGGTATAGAGCCGCATGGGCCGTGAAAGGGAATGCTAATAGGATGTGGGAGGGAATAGCCCCCGTAGTGAGAGAAACTGCCACAAAACTCCTAGGAGTCTCTAAAGGGCAGAAGGGCAGGCGGATGGAATCTTGGTGGTGGTCGGAAGAGGTTCAAGGGACAATAAAGGCAAAAAAGAAAGCATACAAAGATCTAGTAGCAAGTACAATAGATGCGGAGCAGGAAACTAATAGAGTTAGGTACAGATTGGTAAAGTAGAAGGCAAAGAAGACAATTTCAGTGGCTAAAAGAGAAGCATACGAGACTATGTACAGGGATTTGGATACGTATAAGGGATCACAAAAAATTTTCAAGTTGGCACGAGATAGGGCACGCAAGACAAGGGATTTGAACCAAGTCTGTTATGTACTTGATGAAGCAGGACAGTTACTCATAGAGGCACATGCTATCAAAAGAAGGTGGCAGAGAAACTTTTATGGCTTGTATAACGAAGGCTTCTCGGTCAAAATAAAGTTAGGCGAATCCTCCGTGTCAGAGCTTTCTCCTAACTAGTCCCAATGAGAAAAGGTCACAAGGGGAGAAATTACAAAGGTTTTGAGAGAGATGGGAAGTAGAAGGGCAGTAGGGTCGGATGAGATCCCTATAGAGGTATGGAAGCGAATAGGAATTATCGGTATTGAGTGGTTAGCTCAGTTTTTAATGTGATCCTAGACTCAACCAAAATACCAGATGAATGGAGATTGAGTAGGTTGTTCCCATTATATAAGGCCAAAGCGGACATCCAACATTGTCACGACTATAGAGGCATCAAATTAATAAGTCATACTATGAAGATGTGGAAGAAGGTAATTCAAAAGAGAGTCCAGAGCTGCTTCTATATAGACCAACCAATTTGGATTTATGTCCAGTAGTTATGCGATAGAAGCAATACATCTACTCCGTAGGCTAATGGAGTGCTAGAGGGAACGAAAACGGGATTTACATATAATTTTTATTGATTTGGAGAAGGCGTATGATATGATTCCAAGGGAAATCTTATAGAGATGTTTGGAGGCAAAGGGAATTCCCATGACCTATATTGGCATAATTAAAGATATGTATCGAGTATTGACTAGCATAAGGATGATAAGAGGTGACCAGCACCAAGGCTTCGCATTAAGCCCATTTCTGTTCGCATTAGTGTTAGATGAGCTTAACAAACATATTCAAGGAGAGGTATCTTGGTGTATGTTATTTGCTGACAATATTGTCATAGTAGATGAGACCAGGGTGGGGATCAATTCTAAGTTAGAATGTTGGAGAGAAATATTAGAGTCAAAAATTTTTAGAATGAGTAGGACCAAGATAGAGTATTCAGAATGAAACTTTTCAGGAAGCCAAACGGTCCAAAAGGCAACAATAGCAATTGGTACTGACGTCGTACCATAAAAATCGAGTTTTAAGTACCTGGGATCTATCATCAAGAGAGATGGTAATATCGATGCCGATATAGTTCATCGTGTCAGATTTGGGTAGGGTAAATGGCGAAGCGCATTAGGGGTATTATGTGATAAAAATTCCTTTAAAGCTCAAAGGGAAGTTTTACAAAATAGTGATTCGGCCAATCATGTTATATAGTGTAGAATGTTGGCCCACCAAATGTCAACATACAAGACAGTTGTTAGTAGCAGAGATGCGCATGCTTTGTTGGATGTGCGACATTACTAGAGGAGATAAAGTCCGAAACTGTATGGTAAGAGACAGACTACAGGTAGCCAGTATTGCCGAAAAATTGAGAAAGACCAGGCTTAGGTGGTTTGGGCATGTAAGCAGGAGGCACTCTAATGCTCCAATATGGAGATGTGAGCAATTAACCTTAGTGGCTACAAGGGGAGAAAAGGGAGACCATACAAGAACTGAAGGGAAGTGATGAAGAAAGATATGACAAAGTTGGCCCTTACTGAGGAAGCGGTTAGAAATATAAAATTATGGCGTGATAAGATAAGGGTAAATGAAACCTATTAACACCAAAACAGTCGAGTAAGTTTATTAGGAGTTGTGTACTACAACGCTTGCACAAAGTATTTACCGTGTAGGAAATCCAATCTGTCTTTTCTAGTTGCAAGTCGTGACCATGTCGTTTTGTCATACTACTTGTCTTTTAAGCACAGGTGTAAGGGAAAGGTCCAGCGAGGATGTAAGAAACTGCAAGATTGTCACACACACAGGGTTGTAGCGGAAAAACTCCTAGCCCAACTAGAGATAAACAAAGCCTTTCTTTATAGCTTATCAGGTATTAGCAGATTGGGCCTCCATATCATGTATATTCTTTGGCTTTATTTCCTATTTTTATTTATTTATATACATATTTATTTTCTTTTCATAGGGTATTCATTTTCATTTCATTTACCTCATCTTTTAACACATTCAGTTGTACTTTTTACTCTTTTAACATGCATCACTTTTCATTATCACATTTGCATAAGGGTCTACCAAAAACAACCTCTCTACTATGTAAGGGTAAGGCTGCGTACTATCAGACCTCCCCAGACCCTGCTTTATTGCAGGATTTCAAATTGGGTGATGATGATGATGATGAATATGGCGACTCTTCAATAACAAAAAACCATTATGGATCAAATGGGTAAATGGATATAATCTTCAGGATCAAAGTTCTGGAAACTTGGAAATTCTAGAGAATATTCCTGGACTTTCAACTGCATTCTTAACTTGAGGAGCTTGGACTGTCCTTACATTAAGCATCAGTTGGGGAATGGTGCAAGAATTTGGTTTTGGTTTGATAACTGGACGTCTTATAGACCACTTATTCAGAGAGAAGCATTAGCACCACTCAGAAACTATATCCTTTTGAATGCGAGGGTCTCTTTACTTATCCATAATGGAGAATGGGGTAGAAATTTTATAGGTTTCTCCTTACTTTCAGAGTATTTGCCTTGCCTCCTCTTCCTGATGCAATGGGAGAGGACAACATCATTTGGTTGCTTAATCTAAGAGTTACATTTTTTAATAGCATCTGTCATAAGATACTGTCGAGTGATCTTAAATGGGTTCCTTGGTTTGATATTATTTGGAGACAATCTTTAAACCCAAAAGATTCCATTTTCACTTAGTTAATAATCAAAAATTGATTCAGAACCAAGGATAGGTTGCTTGTGAATTGTGATCCCATTTGTGTTTTATGTAAACTTACAGCAAAGAGTCAGCATCATTTATTTTTTGAATGTAGCTATACCCAGGCAATCTAGAGCAGGATAATGAGTATGCCACAACTACCTAGGTTAACATTTAAATGGAGGGAGACACTTAACATAATTATTGTCAGGACTAGGCTAGGAGAACCAAATGGAACACTTATTAAAATAGCTTTTACTACCACCATCTACTCCATTTAGAGGGAGAGAAACAAGAGATTATATAAGGAAATCGAAGAAGGAAAATATCATATTGCTAAATACATCGTCAATTGGGTTCGAGCCACATTCATAGCTCACAACAAGCATAATGCACTTAGTAATGCTTTGAAAAATAACTGGAAGTTGTAATTCATTGTTTTTTTTTTTGGATCAATTTAGCTCTCTATAGACAACTTTGTAGGTACTGATTTCAGTCTGACAATGTGACTCATAGTAATAGTGTGATAACTTTGCTATGATTAATATAATTTCAATTTTTTTTAAAAAAATATTACTAACCTCAATGTTGGTAACACGTGGTATGTAATGACCCTTTTGTCTTTACAAGTCAAGTGAAGCAAGTATTCTACCTCAACGACACTATACTGGGCAACAATTAGAAAGTTGTTTAAAATTGTCAACATTGAAATCTCTTTAATTTTTGTGAAGGGGAAAATGGTCTTATAGGTGAAGATGGCGATAAAGTATATCAAGATATTGAATTGGAGCTGAATAATGGAGCCTTACAAATAGAAGACGCATCTATATCATCATCGATGTTGATCCTAATATACTAGGAGAAAATGAAGAACAAGCCAATCTTGTTATAGAAAGAGATAAAGACTATACTAAGGACCAATTATAAGAAAATTATGATATTTTGGCTGAATATAATAGTGATAAAGAATCGAATCATAATTTGATTAATGATGATGATTTTCAAAATCTTGATCATGATAATTGAAGGTAATAAAAATGTTCTTTATAGTGTTTGATATGTAATGTTGGTGAAATTTATGTTAATACGTATTGTTGATGATTATGTTAATGTAGATTATTGATGATTGAGTTATATTAACACGGATTGTGGATGACTGAGTTATGTTAATTCATATTGCTTATCTTTGAGTTATGTTAATACAAATTGCTAATGACTTGAGTTGTGTTAATGCATATTGTTGATATTTGAGTTACATTAATCCGTACTGTTGATATTTGAGTAGTGTTAATATGTATTGTTGATGATTGAGTTATCCTAATATAGATTGTTGATGATTGAGTTATGTTAATGCTTATTCTTGATGTTTAAGTTATTTTAATTCGTATTGTTGATGTTTGAGTTATGCTAATACATTTTGTTGATGATTGACTTATGTGTATGCATATTGTTGATGGTTGAGTTATGTTAATGCAGATTATTAATGATTGAGTTATGATGATGCGATTAATGTTAATGATTGAATGTATGTTTGTAATAATGATTAGATATATTGTAATGTTAATAAAATTTAAGTTTTTTCATAGATATTCAATATAATGACACTTAATAGAAACAAAGGGAAGAAGGTGATAGGTATCGAAATTGCTGAATAGAGGGATCTACAACTTCAACCAAATCAATCAAATCCTAACCAACAATAACACCTTAGTTGCCAATGAAGCAAGTTAGCATCAACCTCATTCTTCCTCAACCAACAATAAATCAACTAGCATAGAGGGATATGTAGGTTTATTAATCTTTAACATTTACAAATAGACTTATGCTTAATTATATATTTACATGTTTAATGCATATTTTCTTATCATTATTTATTTGTTGTTAGGTTCCAATGTCAATTTTAGAAAAAGAAATGTAGAGTTATAACTAAAGGTTGTGAGTTCCAACGAATGGCAAGTTTTTAGTACATATTGATACTTTGTAAGGTCATTCTTTAGAAAGATCCAATCTAAAAATTGTCAAGTGAGATGGGGATTATTGTGATAACAAAATTACTTTACCTGAAGCACGCTAAGGACTTGAAGGAAGACAACTTGCTTGAGAATGCTTTGAATAAAGTTTCGGTAAAATTTCAATTTATTTAACTATATGCATTATTTTTCACTTATTTTAAGATTAATTACACTTTCACTTATTGTTCACAGATGAAATTGAATATCTTCGATATCGAAAAACTTGATGTTTCAAGTTGTGTGACATTATTGTTGAAACAAAGGATCATAGATCGTTGTTATAGGTTGCATCAATATTACAAATCTATTCCTTCCGATGAAGAGGCATCGAGATATGTTTAGGAACCGATGACTCCAAAAAATTGGAAAATTTTGTGTGATTATTGGGCCTCTCCCAAAGTTCAAGTTTGTTTTCTTTCCTTTCACATTTGCTTCCATTAATCTTGTTATATGATTTAATGACTATTTTTTCTTTATTTAGGAAAAATGTGAGAAGAAAAAGGTCAGTAGAGGAAAAATGAAAAGTTCTCATAATCAAGGCTTCAAATCATTTCTTGTTGTCTAAACTAAATATGTAAGATATTTATTTACAAGTTATAATTATATCAATAAACGCTATATTATGTATTGTGCATTGTTGTTTTTCATAAAATTGAGTGAGAAGAAACTATATGGACAAGAGTATGATAGGATCAAACTATACAAACTCATTCATATGGAAGGTCAACGGTAAATGTCAGAAGAAGCAAAAAATAACTATGTAAGTATAAAATTTTGTTTATATTTTAAGTTTATTTATTTATGGTGTACTAAGTAATAATATTTGCATTGAATATTGGTTGTCTTTTTTTTAAAATTTTAGAATAAGATGCAAGAGTTGTTATAAAAACCAATGTCTGAGGAGAATGAGGTAAATGTAAAAGACATTTGTAATATTGTGCTTAGTACACGACTCGGTTATATCAAAGGTCTTGAATTTGACCCTAAGCCAAGTGTTTCATCCTCAGTAAGATCAGCATACATTCAACGTCTTGAAGAGGAAAAACAAGTTGCTTAAGATTAAATTACAACATACTAAAAAAAAGTTGGCTAAACATGAAAAGTTCCTCAAAAAATTAATTGGTCCTAATTATTAAAGCAATGAAGATGAAAATGAATGGTATTAATCACATCAATTATACTTTTTTTTTGTAATTCTTGTTTTTATTATAATTTAAATTTAACACTTTTCTCGGATTACAGATTTAAAGAAGACGCAATAAGGCTGAGTGATTTGTATTATATCTTGTAAGCTAATCTCTAGGTTTATTATTTTGTATATAAGCATTGTTGAAGTTGTAACTAAAATCTTTTATACAAAGAAATTCAATGAATTATATATTTTATACATAACGCTTCAAATTATCGATTATTTTTGCACAATTTTTTAGTATAATAAATTAAGAACAAAAATTCTAAATATTATATACAATAATATGGATTAAAAATGTAACAAATGATTATAATTCAACACAATATAACATTTTGTTAAAATGTAGATTAAAAATTTGACCACATTTACAAAAAAGTAACTAAAACTCTTTGTCTACATTTTCATAAAAATAGCTAAAAACCTTATTGGTGATGATTTCTCAAACTGTTGCTAATAGGTTTTTGCTATGAAAATAAAGCGTAGGCAAAAACTTTTAGCAATGATTAGCGAAAAATGTTGTCTATAGTTTTCAGTTACAGAAATTTGGTGATGTTTTTGGCAACAAATATAAATGGTTACTAATGACTATTAGCGACGATTTTTAGACCTTTAGCTATGATTTTTTTCGTAGTCAAGTTTCTTTTTTGTTGTAATGATTCTCTCTAATTACTTCAGAATGATGAATCATATATTGATTACTTAATTATTTCCATATAATTCATGCTATATTCAATAATTATAGATTAATCTCCCTTTGATAAGGATAGACCATCAGTAGTATAAAAATATAATCATCTCTATATTAGATACTTTGAAGATCTCAAGTTAAAGAATCACTTATACAATAATCACAATAATAATTTCCATAAACATACAATTAATTTTCTAAATAAAATTTTCATATTGAGCCAATTCAATGAATTTGCTTTTTAACAAGTATACATAAGTTTATTTAGGTCTCTGCATACTTTAGTTTACGAGAAACACAAGCTTGAAAATAACTAGTTATAGTCGATTAGTAGTCTTTTCTATAAGTTTATAAACATTTTCACTGTGTAGCAACCCAAGTTTAAGTTAACCTAATAACAATAAAACACAAAACCGAAAATAGATAACTAGAGATTATTAGTGCTATTTATCATAGATTAATGAACTTTTGCACCTCTCCTTTTCTTTTTCAGTAAGGATTTGACACCCACCATGTATAGGATGTCACAATCTCTCATCATTAAACCTTCAATGCCCTTATTAGGTCCGATCCATTATATATCGAGATATATATACAAAATCTTTTTACCTTTTACAATTTCGAATTTGTTCATTCTTATACCCCTCTAACTAGTACTAGTAGCCTGCCAAAAGCTTCACCTTACTCAACGCCTTGCCACAGACGCTACTTCCAACCCTCATTGTCCCTGCGTACTATAGGTCCACCAAATTTCGCTTGGTTCACCCCAAGCTAGCTAACATCGTCTTAGTAGTGGCCTTATATGATACCGTTTATAATAACTCAAGTTTAGATTAACCCAATAACAATTTCAATTTAAGTTTTAAGAGAACCACAAATCAAAAGATAACAAGGTAAGAGTTAGAATACTAATATTTTTCATTGATTTGTAAATTCTCTCACTTTTCCTCTACATCATCCACTTTCACGTGGGATGTTATAAAAACCAAACGCTTTCAATATTTATTCTTACGGTTGAAAAGTTTATTTTATATATCATTTATCATTTACACCAAAATTTAAATTAAATTATAACATTCTACAACGTATAAATAAATTTAATATTTTGAAAAATAGTTAGAATGCCCTCAATTGATGGAACCATTAAGGATCCCTTAATTCTACTGATTTGGCCAATTTTTTATTAAAGAATCTGTATTAAAATAAAATACGTAATCAGTTTAGGGTTGTAAGGTGTTCAAATTTCTAGATTGTTAGGCATGATTACAAGGTTCTAAGATCACGTAAGTCATTGCATTCTAAGCTAAATCCTCAGCATCTTTGAGAGCAAAAACCTGACGTAATTTCTAATAGTTATTTGTCGTACACGACAATCTCTCTCGCGTATGGTGGCTTAAAACACCAAACTATACGAGAAATCAAGACTTAAATTTACCTAATGTGGGTCTGTCCCTCGACTAAAAATTTTGTCATCCTTGACAATGGCTAAGTCAGCAAAATTAACTTTAGGGGCTTTGTCAAACTAAGTGATAGAAAAATCAGATTAAGAAAGGAGAATCTTTGTTATTCCATCTCATCGAGTTAGAAGTATTTATACAGAAAGTCTGAATGAACAAAACTAACAATGCCTAACTAACTTAACTGATATGTCTAACTAACTTAATTACTAACTATGTATAATTCTAATACCCCCCTCAAACTGGTGAGTATATATTATGTACACCCAGTTTGCTAAAAGAATCCTTAAAAACAGACGAGAATAACCCTTTGGTAAAACAATCAGCAAGCTGATATTTAGAGGAAACTGGAAGTAAAACAATGACACCGGACTGTAATTTTTCACGAACCACATGACAGTCAATATCAATGTGCTTTGTTCGTTCGTGAAAAACGAGATTTTGCACCAAATAGACTGCAAACTGGTTATCACAAAATAATGGTGTTGGAACAGTAGGAGACATCTGTGGTTCAGCGAGAAGATAGTGCAGCCATTGCACCTCACAAGTTGTCATTGCTAGTGCTCGATATTCGGCCTCGGAAGAACTATGGCTGACAGTGTTCTGTTTCTTGGATTTCCAAGAGAATAAGGAAGAGCCAAGAAACACACAATAACCTGTAATAGATCGGCGAGTATTTGGGCAAGTTCCCCAATCTGAATCTGAAAAAGCTTTAAGATGAACTTCACTATCAGAAGAGAAAAAGAGACCTTGTCCAATAGTACCTTTTAAATATCGCAACACTCGGTGAGCAGCAGTTAAGTGATCCAGTGTAGGGGAATTAAGAAATTGCGCTAATTGTTGCACAACAAACGTGATGTCGGGTCTGGTATTAGTCAAATACTGAAGCTTACCAATCAATATTCTATACTGTGTAACATCATCCAATTTGACACGTCCATCCTTAGAAAGCTTGGTTTTTGGTAAGATAGGCGTGGAAACTGGCTTGGAATCCAAAAACTGAGTCGCTTGAAGCAAATCCAAAGTGTATTTTTTCTGACAAATGTTGATTCCGAGCTTTGTTCTTGCCACTTCTAGACCAAGGAAAAACTTGAGCTCACCAAGATCTTTTATGGTGAATGTATCATGAAGGTGTTGTTTGATGCGAATAATTTCGTCCATGTTATCTCTAGCCACGATTACATCGTCCACATAAACCAAGAGTGCCATGAAACCATCACTGCTAGTTTTGAGAAACAATGTCTGATTCGATGTAGCTTGTGTGAAACCATATTGAAGTAAAGCAGAAGTCAATTTTGCATTCCATTGCCGACTAGCTTGACGTAAGCCATAAAGACATTTAACCAACCGGCAGACTTTGTTTCCACTACGTTCATAGCCCTTAGGAAGCTTCATATATACTTCTTCATCAAGGTCGCCATGAAGAAAAACGTTATTGATGATGAGTTGATGTAAATACCAACCTTTGATTGCTGCTAATGCAAGGAGAAGACGAATTGTTGTCATCTTGGCCACCGAACTGAAAGTGTCCAAAAAATCAACGCCTTCTCGCTGGGTATAACCCTTAGCAACTAACCGAGCCTTGTACCGTTCTATTGATCCATCTGCTTTTCTCTTGATTTTGAAGACCCATTTACAACCGATTGCTGTCTTTCTCAGTGGCAAATCAACGAGTTCCCAGGTATGATTTTGTTGAAGAGCATTTATCTCTACTTGCATGGCATTTCTCCAACAGTCATGCATAACTGCTTGTTCATAAGAATGGGGCACACGATCTTGATCTACTGTAGCTGCAAATACATAATGCTTAGGAGTTAGTTTAGAATAAGAGAAAACATGAGAAAGGAGATGAGGACTTGTGCGCTGCGTAGCCATGCATTTGTAATCAGTTAGGTACTATGGCATAGACTTAAGTCTGGTGCTTTGACACAACGCTTAAGTCGGAAGTGGTTGAAGAGGAGCTGTATCAGGCATCGGACGCGTAGGTGGATCAAATGAGAGAATAACATCAATGGCGGATGAGGCAGAATCAGAGGATTCTGGAACTGTTACTGGGAATGTTGAAAGATCATGAACATGTGGAAAGCTATCATATAATGGTTGAACTGAGAAAGAAGGTAAAATTAATTGATCAGTACACGGCCCATCAGAAACCTTCATATCAGATGCTAGTGTGGAAAAAGGAAAAATATTTTCATAAAAGGAAACATCACGAGAAATAAAGATCTTTTTACCTTTAAGATCAAAAAGTTTAAAACTTTTAATTCCTGGAGAAAAGCCAAAGAAGCCAGATTTGATACTTTGGGAATCAAATGTATTTTTAATATTAGAATGATTTGAAGCAAAAGCAAGACAGCCAAAAACACGTAAGTGAGTGAAACTCGGTGGTTTAGAATATAAAGCTTCAAAAGGTTATAAGTTGTGAAGAGCAGATGTGGGTAGTCTATTTATTAGATAAACAACATGTAAGGCACACTCTCCCCAGAAATGAATAGGTAACGTTGCTTGAAAACGCAAAGCTCGTGCAACAGTCAAAATGTGCTGATGTTTTCTCTCAACAATACTATTTTGTTGAGGGGTTTTGATGCAAGAAGTCTGATGAATGATGCCCTTAGAGTCATAAAAAGATGGAACATTAAACTGTTGCCCATTATCACTTCGGATACACTTAACAGTTTTATGAAATTGAGTGGAAACATAAGAAACAAAATTTTGCATGATTGTTCTTGCTTCAGACTTATGTTTCATTAAGAAAATCCAAGTAAATCTACTAAAATCATCGACAATGGTAAGAAAATATCTATGTCCTTTAAAAATTGGAGCATAATTGTCACCCCAAATGTCTATGTGAATCAAATCAAAAACAGCAAGACTAGCAGAAGTGCTGATAGGAAATGGCAAATGTTTTTGCGTTGACATATGACAGATATCACAAGGTGCAACATTAGAAACAGAGGGAACAATCAACTTTAATCGAGTAAAAGAGGGATGTCTTAATCTATTATGCCATAACAAGGAATTGTCTTTATTACACAAAACAGTATTAGCAACTACAATGTTGGAAGCAGATAAAGCATCACTGGAAATCATCTTGTATAAACCATGAGAATGCTCAACAACCCCAATCTCCTTCCATGGCTGGATATTCTGAATTATACAATGAGAAGAAGAAACAATTATGCAACAAAAGAGGTCTCGAGTTAATTTACTAATAGATATAAGATTGAAATTGAAATTAGGTACGCATAAAACATTACAAAGTTTCAAAAAATTGTTCAGATGAACACTGCCAACATGAGTGACCTGAACCCTGCACTTGTTAGGAAGGGTAACATAAACATTGTGAACTAGTCTATAAGAGTGAAAAAAGGCTAAAGAACATGCAATATGATCTGTAGCACCTCTATCAATAATCCAGTCATGACAATGAGAATTAGTAATGGTAGAAATATTCAAAGAAATATGGGAAATATTCTCATTAAAAGAAGAAAGCAAACCTGAAGTGGACTTTGGCTGTATAGAACTAGGCAAAGCTACTGAATTGACATGATGAGAGGTAGAGGAAAGACCTTGAAGCAGCTGTAATATTTGATCATACTGATCTTTGGTGAATTGAAAATTAGAGACTTTATCCTTTGTATGAATAGTAGAGGCGCGATCCTCTGTATTGTCAGAAGAATGAGAATCCACAGGCTGAGGAGAAGGATCAGCAGTGTCAACGGCATTAGCATAGACTCGATTAGAAGATTTCTTGAACGTCTTCATAGATGTAGGATATCCATGTTTCTTAAAGCATCGGTCAACAGTATGACTTCCTTTCCACAATGAATACAAATCGGTGGAGTGGAATTGTTAAAAAATTTACTTGGTGCAGAAGCATTAGCACCTTTAACTACCAAAACACTTACGTCAGAGGCTAAAGGTCGTTCTTGTTGAATAACCAAGGAGAATGCCTTATTCAAAGAAGGCAAAGGATCTATTAATAGGATTTGTGATATCACGGTAGAATAATTGTCATTCAGCCACCATTACTTGGTCATTTTCATAAAAGTCCCTAATGTTCCTAGAAAGACCACATGAACACTGAGGATTACAAGAACAAGATGGAAGGGGTCACAAGATTTGTAATTCATCCCACAAGATTTTTAGTTTAGTAAAATATTCATGCACATATAATACCCCTTATTGACAAGTGTAAATTTCAAGCTGAAGATCACATATACGAAAAGAATTGCTCTTGAGCAAACCTTGCTTTGAGATCATTCCAGATCTCATAGGTAGAATCTAACCATATGATGGACTGTGCGATTGAGGGAGAAACGGAATGTATGAGCCACGAAATAACCAGATTGTTACATCTCTCCCAGGGGATAAATAAAGGATCGGAACGAAGAGGTTGCCGGATAGAACCATCGACAAAGCTTAACTTATTATCGGATAATAATGACATTTTCATCGCTCTCTGCCACTGCTGATAATTCGGGCTAGTGAGAACCGAAGACGCAAGAATCAGAGTGGGATTTTCACTTACTTGGAGATAATAAGGACTGAAGGGATTATCTTCTGGTTTTGACATTAAACCAGAAGTATGAGTATTAGCTATCCAGGCATTATGAGTAGCCATCGCAGCAAAGTTCAAAGAACTCAAGAAGTAAAGAAAATAAAGAAAGTAAAGAAACATAAAGTTCAAAGACCTCAAGAAGAAAAGAAAATAAAGAAAGTAAAGAAACGTAAACGTTTCTGCAAAGACAGAAACAGGAAACTGGAAAACGTTAGAAAGCTAAAACAGCGGAAGAGAATTGCTATGATACCATGATAGAAAAATCAGATTAAGAAAGGAGAATCTTTGTTATTCCATCTCATCGAGTTAGAAGTATTTATACAGAAAGTCTGAATGAACAAAACTAACGATGCCTAACTAACTTAACTGATAAGTCTAACTAACTTAACTACTAACTGTATATAATTCTAACACTAAGGGTCATTGTAAATGGCTTTTATAATGTTACAATTGTATTCATAGATTATTAAATGTTAAAATCTGACTTAAATTTTGTGCATTGTGTTTACTCAATCTAGAGAGAACGAAACAACAAGTTATATATGGGCATGGTGGTGGAAATGTAGAAACTAGTGGACACAACAATCCAATGGATTAGAGAACCCTTCCTAGCCAGAGAAAATTAGATAAATCTTAGTCCATACGTGATGTGCTGGAATATGTGATGTGCTGATAAAAATCATATTACAAAGAATAATAGATAATTTCTAGATTTGCTCTCTCTGTTTTGGCGTTGCAACAATGATTTTTGCCATCGTGATGTATCCTTTGGTCAAGCTTAGCTTGAGTTAATACAAATATCTTTATCTTTTCAAAAAAAGAAAGTCCAACTTAAATTTTGATATAAACATTAAAGGCAAAATGTATTTTCATCCTTTTTATTAACTTATAAATAATATATGACAAATTGTTAAAAAAAATAGATTTGCCCGTTGTATTAGTTTAGATATTTTTAATTGAAGATAAAAGATGTAAACCTTGCTTAAAGTTATTCTAAAAAGTATTATCATGATTTTGAATTACTTAAAAAAGACTTGGTGATATTAAAAAAATTAAAAATTACCTTTTTAGTAAGTTTTTATTTAAAAAAACTACTATTAAAATTTAGTTGGAGCATTTTATATAGATTTCCTTATGCTTCAAGAATAAGATATTAAATTTTCTATTAAAATACTTGATAGATGTAATGGGAAGTTCCTTTCGAAAGTTTCTATTATTGCAAAGTATTTTTTAATTGATGATTTTTTTTTTCAAATTTGTACATGAAAATTTTTCAACATCTAGCATTACATACTTTGAACGCTAGAAAATTTATGGTCCTTCTCTAATCTTTTTTATCTATCTTTACATACATCTATATGAATAAGAATTTTGTTTCTCTTCAAAATTTATCGTGAAGTTCTCTAGCTTTTTGCTCACATTTCTATATTTTAAAGAGAATGTCCATTAAACTATTGGGGATGCCATAGATGCATACATCATATGCATAAAAATGCAGCGGAAGTGTCGAAATTTAGATTCTGACACCATGAGAACCACGAAAAAACAGAATTACACATGCATGCAAGAATATGTAAAAGAACATGAAATGTAAAGCATTTTTACCTTTTTTTTCTCCTCTTTTCTTGTTTCTTCTCCTTGTTTGAGTTGTTACAAACATCAAACCCTTCTTTGATCACCTACAAACACGCAAAGATAAAAAAGAAACAATGTATAAGGGTGATTTGAACACCAAACTAGATGAGTTCTAGTAGATGCTTAAAATGAAAAGAAAGATTAAGACTCTTATTGTATGTACTTTGATTCATACAACAATTACATAATTTACAATAACAAGATTTTTGACACCTCTCTCCCACTCTAGAACTCTTCTAGAGCTCTTATGCTCTTACTTAAGTGTGTAAGAAGTGATTTTTTTTCTTGTGTGCATAAGTGAGATGTACCATTTTGTGCCTTCGGTCACGATCATGGTCAATGAGCCACAATAGTAGCCTACATAAAATCAAGCTTGCCTTCGGTCACGATCGTGGCCTATTTAAAAAAAGTCATACACACTATGTTTTTTATCAGATCTTTTATGTGTGTGACTTTAGGTTCTTGGTTATTTTAGGCACTTGAATTAATTCTTAATTCAAGCAAATCATGAAGGGTTTCATGATACAAATTTACCGGAATATAAGTGGATTAATACACGAACTCTTCAATAATTAATTATCCAACTTATGAACCTTTCCATAGACAATTACCGTGCAATTTATCCTTTTATCATATTATATCCCACTTAGTTCGTAGTATGAGTTATGTGTCAACTCCCACTAGACTGACTATGTCACATCTAATCCAAGTGATATTAGTTCTTGTTCTGGGTTCTCATTACTCTATTTGTTATTGAAGACTTTCTTCATGACACATAACTACCCTAGCCAGAGACTCCTGAGTAATGACCCCGACAAGAGACCATGGGTATCATCTCTTTCTATCAGGAGTGGTGAATCCTTTATTGGCTACCCAATTATCTTTAAATACAAATAGCTATACCCAATCATTACCCTAAGAGGGACCTCATCTTGAGGCAATAAGAAATAATGGCAAAACACAGGATTGGTATCTAAGATATCCTTGAGTACCTCAAGTCTAAGGATATTTGCACCATTACTATGATCAGATTAATCATTGATATTTGATAGATCATCCATATAATAATCTTATTGCAGGTCATCTGATGTATTTACTACTCTTAGTAAGCATCCACGTGTTAACTCTTAGTAAGCATCTACATGTAAATTCTAAACATCTCATGCTTACAGTTTGTGAGATCCATTACCTGATCAAATCAAGGAGTATAACATGTGCGAATCTGTCTGGATTAATAATGTCTTGTCTTATTAATCCTATGACTAGGCATTATTGAGATACTAATATAATTACACATGAAAGGAATCTCATTATCATGATCTCATCATGATTTCCTTTATGCTATGTTTTGTATCATAGACTTCATTAATTCGATCTAAGATCGATATCAATTTATATATTGACGAATAACAAATTAATAAAAATTGCCTTTCACTTTATTAATCAAAATAAAGTTTGTACAAAAGTGTTAAAGGTATTTGTTCTTAGAGCACTGCTCTAACATTAACAAATTCTTTCAAATCTTTGCGATCCTTGAGTTTGTGATATCTCACCGTAGGTTGAATATCAAACTTTATATCAACAAAAAAGAAGAGATAAAAGCATTCAAAAATTTTGTCAAATATGCATATTTTAATAGTTAATTTTGACTTATAGTCATGTAAAACTCGAGAATGGGATTAATGGAGATGAACTATTATTACAAATAATATCAAAACGTACCTTCACGAACGGTATGGTGGCGAGGGACGAACCAAAGATTGGAAGGGGACATGCTCTTGTATGTCAACCTCTATAAGATGATTAACTCTCCACTAAGAATCTTTATTAGCTCTGTAATGAGGAGCACCTATGTTTTGTTTTAGTTATGTCTTGACTTGATGATGTTTGCCAAGTTGCCTACCTTATTTGGCCAAGGTATATATTATTCTTCCAATCTCACCTTAATCTACGCCAGCAATTTGGGTTTGATCTTTACTTTCTACCAAGCCGAGAGAAAAAATGCCGATTATCAAAGCCTTATATAATTGTGAAAAGATTATCCTGAATATTGGCGATGAGCTTCAGCTTAGTTTTACAGGTATCCTGAATACGGAATTCCAGTCTTCTTATCCTTGGTTTTGCAGGTATGCTGATAATCTACTTTATAATTTCTCTCATTATAACAAAATTCTAATTTAAACAACAATATTCATGAAATATACCAATTTTATAGTGAAAAAGGTAGGTTCATTTCAGGGTCGACGTGGTTTCGTACTATTTTGAAACTGATTTAGACCCTTAAAATGATTTATTAATTAGTATTCCAGTTTATAATTAGAAAGATGCGAATTATGCTACGAGAATTCGCATCAGCCGATTTCTTGAAATATTCAGCCATGTTTTATTGCAAGTAATGATTTAAAATATGAAAATAGAATGACTGGATAAGTTTAGCAACCAACGCCTGCACAAACGCCAGGCCAGACTAAACACACATAGACGTTTTAATCGCACGGCAAAATATTAAAGCAGCTGAAGTTTAAATACCCTGGAAAGTTGTATTCCGTCACATAAAACAAATTTTAATTGTTTAAGTTCATTTTTGTCGTCAAATGAACTTAAAAGTTGGGATACTTTGCTCGTTCCGGAAGAAGTTGGAGGGATCTGTTGCAGTCTTCACTCTTACTAGTCTCTTGAAGTTGTTCTTGAAGTATTTCAAACCCCACACACTAGCTTGTGCATAGCTTGTATTACCATCCTTGTTGACTCCCAAATCAAGGTCCCTATAGTTCAAATAGGCAGCCCTAGGCGACTTTGAAACATAAGGTGTCATATATGCATACAAACTTCTCATCCAACTCTGGCGCTTCTCTGTTTCTTCTTCTGAATCCCAATACAATATGTACTGGATCTTGTAAATGTTTCCTTTTCTATGTGGGAAAGGGGTTTCTGTATCTGATATCTCACTCATCTTTCCTCCATAAGGTGTTAATATCAGTGTTATATTCTCGTCTTCAAGAAGCTTCTTGTACAAACCTTCCAATCCAGAGTCTGAGATAGGTTTTGTTACATAATCTGACTTTGCTTTGAAGAAGCTCTTGGATTGATTGAATCGGTCAAGGAGAACATCCAAGGAGCCATTTGTTGAGAAACCAGCAAAGTATAGCACAGATTGGATCCAACTCATCTCTGTACAGTTTTCGGGCATTAATCCAAGCTCAGGAAAGCTTCCTTGTAACACTGGTAGAAGTTCCTTTGTTTCCCCAAGAAACAAGGTGTCAAATGTAACCTGAACTGTTCTACTGCTATTTGGTCCTGAAGTAGTAACAACTCCTAGCACTGCATGGAGGAAAAGCTCTTCAGGGAGCTTATGGCCAATATTTTGCCACTTCTGAAGAAGTTTACCGGCGCCTTCTTCCATCGTTTTTGGGACATTACAGACAGTCACTATTGGAGGGACTGAAACTATCCGAACTTTCCATGCAATAACGACTCCAAAGCTTGCTCCGCCACCTCCTCGAATGGCCCAAAAGAGATCTTCTCCCATGGAGTTTCTGTCGAGAATTTGACCTTTTGCATCAATTATCTTAGCATCAATTACATTATCAGCGGCTAAGCCAAACTTTCTAAATATTGTACCAAAGCCACCTCCACTAAAGTGCCCTCCAACACCTACACTAGGACAACTGCCTGCTGGGAAGCCATAGATTTTGCTTTCCTCCGCAATTTTGTAGTAGAACTCCCCTAAAGTTGCTCCAGACTGGACCCAAGCACTTTGGTTTTCTATGTCAACACTGATGGACCTGAGATTGACAAGATCAAGAAGCACAAACTGTTCTGTGTATGACACATAGGATAGGCCCTCATAGTCATGACCCCCACTTCGAACTCTTACCTGCAAATGGAGCTTTTTGGAACAAGAAATGGCAGCTTGGATGTGAGATTCGTGAAACGGGATGACTATAAATTCAGGTTTCGAAATTGAAGTATTCAAGAATTTGAGGTTATGAATGGACGATCCCAAGACAGCTAAGTAGGCAGGGCTATCTTTTGTGAGGAAAACCGGTGATGGAAATGGTTTGGAAGGGTGTAAATAAGAGGAGAAACATTGAGAATAACTGTAATAACCAGAATCTGAAGTCACACAAAAAACTGATGAGGCTAAAAGAACGAGAAAACATAGAAAAACCTCTAACTTTGACACTTTCATGTTTGTGATGATTCTAATTAAGCTAAGGACGTGGGACGTAGGTTGCATATTTGTAGGCATTATCCAGCGATAGTAGTAATCTCACCATCCACGAAATCGGAAAGTTCAAAGTTGAAACGAAGAACATTCTTGTGTTACAAGGTTATTCTTCAAAGTATGTGAGCGTACAAGCAAGACTGTTTTATCATTTCAAGGAAGTCCAATTTATCTAATAGTCAAAGATGCTTTGAAAGGTAACGTGAAAACTCTATAAGATAGCATCGTAGAGTTAGAGAAACAAGTTAGTAGATAAAGTTCCAAATTGGCTAAAAAAGAGGTGAAGAAAATAATTTCAGAAGCTAAAGCAGAGCTTAAGAGAAAACTAAAGATAGAGAAAATGATATTTTTAAATTGGCAAGAGCTAAGGAACTAAAAACAAGCGACTTAGATCAAGTTTGTTATATAAAAGATGAAGTAGGTCGAGTACTCGTGGTTAAAAATGACATCAAGAGACGATGACATTCAAGAAGTGTAATAACTTTACTTGTCAACAAAGTACAAGGAAAAAGATTAAAATAACTTTTAAGGGAGATGAAGAATGTAAAAACAGTAGCGCCTAATGAGATATCCATAGTGATGTGAAATAGCCTAGGTAAAGATGATCTTACTTGACTAGCCAAACTTTCTAATGTGATCCTTAAATCTACCAAAATGTTAGATGAGTGGAAATTTAGTATGCCAATTCCTGTGTACAAGAACAAATGAGACATCCAAAGTTGTGAGAACTATAGAAGCATCAAACTATTTAGTCACACCATAAAGTCACGAGAGAAGGTGATTGAGAAGAGAGTAAGAAAGGATGGTCATATATTTAAAAACTAGTTTGACTTTATATCAGGAAGGTCCGATAAAAGCCTTACATCTCCTTGGAAGATTAATAGAATACTATAGGGAACGATAACATAACCTGCACACTATTTTTATTAGTTTAGAGAACATTGTAAGGATACGTTAGAGTCAAAGGGCTTTAAATTGAGTAAGATTATGATTAAGTACTTATAGTATAAATTTTTAGGCCATATGGTGGTTCTGGTATGGAAGGAAAGATTAGTTAAGAAGATATGTCACAGAAAGAGTGCTTTAAGTATCTATGATCTATCATCCAAAGCAATAGAGAAATCGATCAAGACATAATTTACCGTTTCAAATAAGAGTGGCTTAAATGGAAAGGTACATCAAGATTTTTATATGATAAGAAGGTATCACTTAAGCTCAAAGATAAATTTTATCATTTAAAGATTAGGTTGGCCATGCTCAACAGGGCAGAGTGTAGGCTCATCAAATAGATACATAGTCACAAATGGTAGTAGAGATAAAGAAACTTTGTTGGACATGCAACCTTACTAGAAGAGATAAGGTTAAGAATGTAATGTCAAGAGATAAATTAAAGATGACTAATCTTAATGAAAAGCTAAGAGAGAAAAACTTAGGTAATTCGGACATGTTAAGAGGGGACACCTTGATACTCTAGTGAGAAGATATAAGAAGATTGTATTTAGAGACTGTAAGAGGAAAAATGGAAGGCCTAAGAAGAACTGATGGGAAATGATCAAGAATGATATGACACTACTAAAATTTGCTGAAGATATGACCCTCAATAGAAAATTTTGACGTTTTAGGATAAAGATAAATGATCTCACTTAAAGAGGTCCTTTCCTTTGTCATAAATCTTTTAAACATGTTCTTTTGAATCTTATGTTTTGTATTTAGCCTAAACATTTTCTTACCTAATTTAAATATTTACTTATAATAAATTATTTTATTTATTTATTTACTTGTCTTCTTTCTTATTTGTATAGTTATTTACTCATTTTATCTTTTATTTTTACTTCTTACTTTTTCTATTATTATTATTGTTATTATTATTATTATTATTATTATTGTTATCATTATTATTATTATTATTATTATCTTTTTTAATTATTATTTTAATATGTTATGCAAATATATATGTAATCTCTCTATAAATTAGAGGTAATGTTATGTACTACGAAAACATCTCAAATTTTGTATATTAGTAAAATTTTTATTAAATTGTTGTTGTTATTGTAATATTAGTTTGATTGATGGGGTTAAAAATAAATGGACAGGTAAAAACGCCGCCTTCTTATGAGTATCAACTGATAAGTTTTTGCATTTGGTACGAGAAATAAGTTTTTGATTTCTAAGAAGTAAACTTCAAAATGCCAATTTGTTGTTATTTGAAGTGTGTGAAAATCGAGTTGTTCATCTCATCATTATCTAAAACAACTTTTTGGCACTCATCCATCATCCACAAAGTTTGTGATTGGAGCACCTTTTTAATTTAATTTTGTCTTTATATTTACGTGAAAATTATATAAATATATAAATAAAATTTAATAAAAAAAAGATAGAAACTAGTTAAGTAAAAAAGAGAATTTATTCCCATCCACAGGATAGACATCATCATCAGTGTAGCGGACCTTTAGCATGTAAATGGGAGAAAATTAGGAAGCTAAAGAAAAAAAAAAGCATAGGAAATGAAGATAAGGAGAAGAAAGAATAGCAGGAAAATGAAGAAAATAACATCTACCTAATTATTTGGAATTTTTTCACATAAACAAATGTGAAAGATACAGTTTTGTTCATTTTTCCGCTGGATGCATTGCCCACGTCACAAGTATATACATCATCAAATAAACACGTTACTGATTATCTTGATACCATTTCTTTTTTCCGTTCGGATCAATCACTCTTAAACACGGGCTTTGCTTGTTAGACTCGGTCAGCCTGACAAGATGATTAGCCTAAATATCAGGCAATCTAAGCCGAGAATAACGGGCACAGAACTCGGCTTGAGCCAGTCTATTTGGCGAAGATTTAAGTCACGCATACTCAGGACGGGAACCATCATAAGAGAGTTTTAAGCGGATTTGCTGTTGCTAATACTAAATGAAACTGATCACATCCATGAGCTTGTAGCTCAACGGTATTCAAGTTTTGACAATAAAGACACAAAAGAAGTTTGTTGCTTAATGTATAAAGTTAATGCTTATATCAATCTATTATTGTCTATGCTTTTTGTAGCTCTTTAGATCTTGCGTTTCAGATACCGAAAGATACATTTAGTAAATATAATGAGACCTTACGCTTGAGTGACCTTTGTTTGTTACGATATTATATTATATGCAGTAATGTCTATGCGAAAGCGAGAGAGACGTTGAAAAAACAAAAAGATATTTATGACTGGATGAATATCTTGTAAGATATTCTATAACAGGGGCTTCTCCTACATTAAAACTTGTAAACGAAATGTGATACTTCGAGATAGACACCATCATCGACTAATGACTATGCGAAAACGAGAGACTTTGAAAAAACAAAATAGATATTTATGAGTAGATGAATATCTTATAAGATATTTTATAAAAGGGAATTCCCCTGCATTAAAACTTGTAAACGAATGTGATACTATGAGACCAGGCACCATCATCGCTTAAATTTAGGAATGTCAATTCTTTACCCATCGACCTAAATTTAGTTATTTTTAATCAATCGTCTAATAGGTAAGGTCTAAACCCATATTAACTCAAGACTTAATAATTTTAAGCAAAACAATATTGTTTTACTTAAAAGAATTTAGCCTCGCGTAAGCCTGAACCTGGGCAGCATAGACCCAACTAAAAAATATAAATTGTTCTATTTTTTAATTTTTAAAAATTATTTTTAAAAAATTGGCCCATTGCCATCTATGCTTAATTTGTTTGAGTAGGGATGCTCTGCTCATTTTTTAAGAAGTTCTCCAGATCTACCGCAGTCTTAATCTTAACCAATCTATCAAAATTTCTGAAGTTCTCCGGATCTACTGCAGTCTTAATCTTAACCAATCTGTCAAAATTTGCATTGACGTAAACTTTGCTTGATGGTAGCTGCTCTTAACTGGACTCATTACCCCAATATCCAAATCCCTATAGTTCACATATGCACTTCTCGGGTTGTTGGTCACAAACCGAGTCAATTCCGGCTCAGCCTGGCTCATGGTCAATGAATTTGATTCGGTCAAATCGGGTCACAGGTAGGGTGGGTATGGCTCATGGAATAGCGGGCCAGGCCATGGGCCATAAAACCCAGCCCGATCCGTGACCCACGGCTCGCAACCTGTCCACTACTTTATTAATTTAATAATTTTTGTATATTAATTTAATAATTAATAACTAAAAATTTTTGTAATTAATGTAATTCATGATTTTAATTATAACTATTTACTTATTAACTTTCATATAAATTTCTAATTAATTAAATTAAATGTTCTAATTAATCATATCATTGCATACATCTCAATAACTTTATTATATCATAATTAATTAGATATATATTGCTATAATTAATTATCAATTCTATCATACAATAATTAATAAATATTTTAAGTAATTTAAAAAATTGTAACTAATGCAATTCATAATTTTAATTATAACTATTAACTTATTAACTTTTCATATAAATTTTTAATTAATTGAATTAAATGTCCTAATTAATCATACAATTACATATATTTCAATAACTTTATTATATTATAATTAATCACTTATATGTTGCTATAATTAATTATCAAGTCTATCTTATAATAATTAATAAATAATTTAAGTAAATTAAAATTTTGTAATTAATGTAAAAGATAATAGATTAACTACAACTATTAACTTATTAACTTTTCATA
>JAOSBN010000003.1:30016032-30029420 GCA_027563595.1 Erythroxylum suave
AAATTTATATGAAAAGTTAATAAATTAAAAGTTATTGTTAAAATTATGAACTACATTAATTACAAATTTTTAACTTAGTTAAATTATTTAAATAAATAATTTAAAAAATTGAGGTAGGCGGGCCACAGGCCGGGCCGGCCTGGGCAATATTTCTCAGGCCGCGGGTCGGCCCGTGGCCCGTCACCCTCAGCCCACGGCCCGGCCCGCGGGTCATATATTATTGACCCGTGGCTCGGCCCATGGGCCGGTCAACTCGGGTCAAAACCTGTTGACCGACCTATAGGCCGGGCGGACCGGATCGGGTCGGGCCGATATTGACATCCCTAATTGCTCTTGAAATACAGGGACATGACATAAGACAAAGAATTAGCAAAGGAATAAGAAGAGGAAACATAGTATCGTAGATTTGTTTGTTCTTTTATTTTGGGTCCTGGAAGTTGAATATAGATAAAGATTTCGGGGGCGCGTGCATTTAGGAAGGTTGTTAGAGTCTATAGATTTTTATTCTACCCAAGACTAGCCATAAAAACTTCAATTTTCTTCACTATTTTCCTCATATTTTGAATCATCTTATGTCAGAGTTTTGAGTGTGAAGCTAGTGTATCCTTTTTGCCATCATATTTTCCCCATTTAACCTATTTTAACCTTATTTTCTCTTCAAAAGGAAGTCATTTTAGATCTATTTACACATAAAATGATTAGATTTTGAACCAAAAATGAAGTTAGAACAAGTTAAATGGTACAGAAAATCTAAATCCTCCTTTTTGTGTTCATTTTGTTAAGCTTCTAAGTTGGCTTTTTATTTTATTCTTTGAAAGTATCCAAACCAAACCAGTAATTGAATTATGCATTGGCTTACGAATTTTTAAACCCTTTCTGTTTTGTCCCAAGCATATAAAAATTGCACACGAAAATAGTAATATCCAATGTTATTCCCGTTATTAAAAAAATGAAAAAAAAAAAACAGAATTACATAAAATCATACCAAAAAGAAGTTTGACACTTTATGGAAGTTAGTCCCTGAAGAAATACAAAAAGATAGGCGAAGCAAAAGTCATCCAAAGCAAGCATGCAATATCACCAATAGCTTTACTAGGACGGGAACTGTATATCTTGAATGGCTACGCACATCTGAGCTATGCCCTGCAACAAGCAAACGGAAATTATTTAACACAAATAGGATTTCAACAGGAGAAAAAAAGAAAAGGGAAAGGTGGCTAAGGAAGAGGGCTGAGCAAAGTCTAAAGTGACCGGGTGCCTTCTGGCTTATGGGTGCTCCTACATTCAGGCTCAGTTTTGTACCCCACTTCTTTTCAGTAAAATCAATCAACTGGCATGTGCCAATTTCAGCAATGACAAAGCTAAACTAAGAACGTGTGCGTGACATAAGCATAAGTTGATAAGTTTTAAACACAAAACACCCAATGTTATAAAATAGATCGATCTGTCTCTTGGTTAGTTAGCATTGTTATGGACGCATGTCATGCAGAAAACTCCCTGCAACTGTTAGAGCTGCCACCACATGGGTTAATTGTGGAAATTAGTGGTTCAGCAGGAAATGACTAGTAGGGCAAGGTTTTAGTAGACTAACTTTTTGACCACGACTTGGCCAATACCGAACGTGTGGAAAACACTTATGGGTATGGATGGTGTATGAAAGCAGGCTGGCAGGCTCTTGTTTTGTAAACGTTTTGGATTAGTAACATCACATGTTCTTTAAGCATGTTGAGTTGAAGCCATTTATTTAGAGACTTCCGTGTGTTTTGACTCTATACAGTTAATTGCTCACTTTGATACAGCACAAGTACATGATTAAACTTTCTACAGTTCGGTAATGGGCATATCTTATAGACCCGATTAAAAGAGTCTTCCCACTTATATTATTAAAAAAGGACGAGCACATTCATGTCGGTAAAAGGTATCCGACAAAGTTGGTGGTAAGATAAGTATGAACTGAATTCTTGAGTAATCTTCTATGCCTTACTTGATTGAGTAGGGATACTCTGCTCATTCCTGAAGAAATTCTCCGGATCAACTGCAGTCTTCACTTTAACCAACCTATCAAAATTGCCATTAAAATACTTGTATCCATAAACTTTCCCTTCATCATAATTGTTTTTACCCGGACCCATTACTCCAATGTCCAAATCCCTGTAGTTTAAATATGCACTCCTCGGGTTCTTGGACACAAATGGAGTCGTATAACTGTAAAGCCTTCTTATCTGATTGATATAGTTCTTGACTGCTTCACTTCCAGGTTCCTCCCAATTAACGGAGTACTGAATCTTAAACAAATTCCCAGCTCTGTGCGGAAAGGGAGTGTCTGATGCAGGGATTTGATCCATCTTCCCACCATAAGAATTGAAAACCAACCCTGTTTTCCCCAACTCAAGTATCCTGCTCCAGAGCCACTCCAACCCATCTTTAGATATGGGATTCTGAACATAATCAGATTTCCTCTTCAAGAAATTGGCAGAATTGGGATTCCTATCTAAAAGTACATCAGGAGATGTTCCAATGTCATAATTAGCCCACCATACGACAGAATGAATCCAATCTGTCTCCAGACAATCCTCCTTCGTCAGTCCCAGTTCGGGAAACTCTTTGCCCAGCAAAGCCAGAAGACTATTGGCGTAGCCTAAATATTGTGCTATAACTGTTACTCTGATGGTCTTTTCACCTTTCTTGGCCTTGGATGTCACTGGTTGTATTAACATCCTCATGAACAGATTCTCGTGCGTTTTTGGAGCAACAAACTGCCATTTGTAAGCAACACCAGTTGCGTTATCTTGATCAACGTACCTTTGCACTCTAAAAACAGTAACTGTCTCGGGAACGGGAACAAGCTTGATCCTGTACGAGATTATGACACCAAAACTCGCACCTCCACCACGGATAGCCCAGAAAAGATCCTCCCCCATAGCTTTTCTGTCTAGAAGCTTCCCATTAACATCAACTATTTGAGCATCAACAACGTGGTCCACCGACAAACCGTACTTTCTCAACATGTTACCATAACCACCACCACTTAAATGCCCACCAATACCAACCGTTGGACACACGCCGGCTGGAAAGCTATGAACTTTACTATTCCGCCAGATCTTATGGTAAAGTTCACCGAGTGTAGCACCAGCTTGGACCCAACCAGACTCATCTTTGATATCGATTTCGACTGAACGTAAATTAGACATATCAAGCATGAAAAAGGGCGCGTCAGAAATGTACGAAATTCCCTCGAAGTCATGTCCACCGCTTCGAATCTTGAGTTGGTAACCAAGCTTCTTGGTGCAGACAACAGATGCCTGAACATGGGGTATCTGTTTGGGAGTTACAATGACAAGTGGCTTGGAAGTTGTGGATACATTAAAACGTGCGTTCCTGATATAGGCTTCCAGGACTGAAGTGTAAGATAGATTAGATTGAGAATAGACGAGATCTGAGATTTGGTCTTGAGGGCTTGGGCTTGTATTCTCCTTGAGACACTGAAGAAATGATTCATACACTGAACTATCGAAGGCAGCCCGTGCAGTAGAAGAACAGAGAGACAGAGTCAGAAAAAGACCAAGATACGGAAACGTTGCTTGTTTGGCCATTGCTTTTTGTTCAATGGGTAATACGAAGAGAGTTTATATAAATACAGATTTACTGTCGACTGACGTTCCTAATAAGGATATATACGATATAAGACTAGGGCCGGCATTATTAAGGCTTCTGTTTTCGATTCGTGTACATGAACAGGAATGTCTGTTTATCTTTATCGTACGTGTCTTGGAATTGGATACATATTAACTTGTTGAAAAGGAAGATGGCAGAAAGTTGGGCACCGTCGTAGTGATCTTCCTTTTCCCATACGAAGAAGGGGTCAGTAGAATTAGAAAAAATTTCAAGGGTATATGTAGAAATTTCATCTTATAAATATTCCTTACATGACAATTCTAAAACCTTCCAGAATCTATCTTTCCATCTGATGTCAGAATGTTCAGGACGAACTACTTGTTTGGTGGTTATTAATGAATATTTTGTTGATCGAACGGTGAAAATATTGTGTTAAAAATCGATGTAAGACATCAGTCACTTGCATGGTTTATGCTTCTCCAACAAGGTTTTATTTTCTATTTTAATTTTTAATTTTTGGTTTTATTTTTCTTTGGAATAAAAATAAATTCTGTTTAATTATTAATGTTAATATAATTCACTGATCATAATTATATGTCAGATAAAATGTAAAAATAAAATATTTTTAATTAATTAAATTTATTTTAATTTTTATATAATATTTATTAATAAATTATTAAATAACTAAATATAACGTTAAATTAAATTATTCATAATTTTTATTAATAATTAATATATCAAAATTTTAATAAATATTATTTAATTGATAACAAATCAAAAAATTAAAAAGAGAAATAGAAAACGAAAATCATTTTGTAGGTTTTGGTAAGTTTTGAAATACGAAAAAAATCAAATTTTAAAACTCAAATAGATATATTTTTAATAAACTTTAAAATAAAAATAAATAAATAAATAAAAACAAATAGACTTGAAAGGTTATACATTGGTGACGGCCCATGTTGACAGTCTTTTTTTTTTTTTTGGGGTTTTAGACCAAGGCATCTACCGACGATTTTAGTGACTAATCCTTTTACTGATTTGTAGGCACCTCATAGGGTAGGATAGCTAGCCCAAAGATTTAAGACTGCTCCATACTCAAAGTTAGGAATCGAACCTATGACATCTGGTTAAGGATAAATGAATCCCTTCTACTCAACTACACCCTTTGAGTTGGCTTATGTTGACAGTCTAATTACGAAAAATAATTACCAAAATTAATCATTTTGAGGTTGCTTAGGCCCGTTGTAATTATTAGATAGGGATTGTTAAGTTTTGGTTTTTTTTTCTCTCGAATTATTGCCGCAATTAGAATATCCGAAAGGATAAAAATGTTTCATTCACCAAGTTCCGGACCTCAGAGTCGGTTCATTTCTGAGCTAACAAGTAACGCTTAGCCAAGCTGCAATCAACACTTAATTATAAATATTATTAAGCAATTTAATTAAATATACTTTTCTATCTATAATAATCTTCTATGAGTTTATATTCTATGAATTAATAATGTTTATTATATAATATTTTTTATGTGCTCGACTTAACTTATTAATAGGTTTTATGACAATTAGACTTTGCCTCATATAATTCATCATTTATGGTAAAAAAAAAAAGTACTTATAAATTATGAATAGAAAAACTGATTAAGGGAAATGAAAAGGACACCATAATACCTACAATCAGACACGGCAAAATTACAAACAAACATTCCAAAGTTACCTGCTTTCACACATGAAGTATCTCTTATCTTATCATTCCATATGGTTAATTTTGTTCTTATGCAAATCTGTGTCCCGATAGGACATCAAAGTTGTAACAAAACATATGTTACAACATTTGACTCATTGAGTTTCTTTTCTAATATGAAGGGACAGTGACTGGTTAAAAAAAATAAAGTAATTAATTTTCTGCTTCTAATTTAACCTTTTTTTTTAATGATTAGGTAGAAATAAATGGACTAATATAATCACAACATTAATTTTATATTTACAACTATTAATATATATTTAATAACCATAATCACAAAATTAATTTTATATTCACAACTATTAATTGAATTGCCTAATGTATATTTAATAATCATAATGAGATGATTAAGAATTTACTAATTACATTTGAGACACATGATAGTATCATAATAACTTTATGTTTCCCATTAAACTATAGTTCATTATATCCTTGAAATGACACAATTATTTTTTTCTACCTCATACAACATGTTATAAAGAATAATATATGGCGAGATTGTGGGCGTGTAACTACGGGTGTGTGTTAGACAATAGGGTTTTCTACCATAAGCTTCCTCTCTTGCACAAGATTTGTTAATATTGATAAGCTGTGGTATCTACAATGGAGAGAATGCATCAATATTCCATGTCAAACATTGCAGGTATGTTAATCTTATTATGTAGTTAATGCTCTAAATAAATGTACATCTTGGGATTGTGGTCATTGATGATTGCATTTATGAATAACAATGGGCATCAGAGCTCCATGGTCATTTGATTTTAGGGCTTGTATTTAAGTATAATGATGTTTTTTCCAAATCTGTTTTTTTGGCATGAATGAATTCGAAATGACTCATTAAAGGTGTAGAAAATGTTGTTAGTTGTTGTTGTTACCTTTTACCGTTATTTTGGGCAAATGAATCACGATTTTTAGGTGAGATTTTTGAAAATTTTCAGGGTTTTCATTAATGGCCGAAATGGGTTAGAGACTTTAAGGTTTTAGAGCACTTTTGGCTAAAATGGGTATTGGAAATCCATAGAGTATGACAAATGGAAGAAAATTCCTCAAATCTCGTCAAATATTGGAGATCAGAGAGGAAGCTTCAATCGGGTCGATCTGCGCATCCGCGTGCCCAACTCAGAGTTAGGGATGAAAACATTTTCTAAACAGTGACACATGGGGGCACGTGAAAGGTCATTTTTGGACCATTTTTTATCATTTTGCTCCATTTTTTAAATTCTATCTTTTCATATGTTTATGCATAAGATTAATCAGTATTTTTTCTATTTGATCATCCTAATTGTTTTTAATCTTATTGTGACATAAATATGATTATTGTTGATAATAGCCAATGTTTATTTTTACCTGTCATAAAATTGAGCATGTAAAACTATTTGAGATGAGGAATTTCTTTAAAATATTAATATATGTTTAAAATTTTGTATTTTTCCTTTAAAATAACGTTAAGATCTATACGGGTAATTAATTATCCTTTTCGTAATTACTACTTAGTAGGATGCTTAATATGGTGAAGAAATTTTTTATTGAATATTATGAACTGCGCAAATTTTCTATCCTTTCGATAGTACATTGATAATTTGGTTGTAATATTTAATAAATTGTTCTTACTTGTGAATGAGTTCTATATTTAAGGAACTCTAACACGAAAGATATAATTAATTTTAAGAAAAAGAGCACAAATTGGATGATTATATTTTAACATGTATATCAGGTTATTGCTTTTGGTTCTTATTCAACTTTAAGCAATCCGAGAGTCTCTACCATCTTGATGCTTAATGGAAAGAACCACAAGCAGTGAGTTGAATCTCGCATGATAAATTTGACAATCAAGTGAATGGACTTGGCCTTGAGAATTGATGCACCACCTAAACCCGCTAATGATGCTACTGAGAAGGATAAGAAATCCAATGAGAAGTAGAAATACTCTAATTGATGTTGTTTTAGATTATGAGGTATCACATGGATGAATCCATTCGTGATAATATTCTCGAGATTGATAGTGCAAAGAATTTTCTTGCTGACATTAAGAAGAAGTATAAAAAGTTCTCAAAGAATGAGAAGAATGAGTACTTAAACAAGTTTTATCACACCATTTACGATGGTGCAAGTGGCATTAGGGCTCATATCAACAAGCTCATAGGTTGTTACCATAAGTTTAAGGCTATGGATATGGACCTTAGTGAGGATTATATGGCATGGTTTATGATGGAGACTCTTGCTTCAAATTTGATTCGATCAGATCAAACTATAATGCTGAGAAAGAGCAATAGACTATTGAGGAAATGACCACTATGCTTGCTAACGAAGAGGATGACATGAAAAAGGGAAGGGCAAGAAGTATCTCCACGATGACAAACCACAACAATTCTCAAAAGAGAAAGTTCGCTTCTAATAGCTCAAGTGACCAAAATCCTTTCAAGAAGAAAGTTGTTAGACCTAAAAGAAGTAGACATGCAGGCTCATCTTCTGTTAGTCAGAAGAATAAAATTTTCAAAGGGAAGTGCAAATTTTCCCAGAATTTTGGGTACAAGAAAGCTAATTGTCAAAAGCTCAAAGCTCACATCAAGAAGAAGGGTGATTGTCTTGTGATAGTTTGTTGAGAGTCTAGTATTATTAATGTGCCCTCAAATACTTGGTGGTTGGATACTGGAGTAACAATTCACATTACGAATTTCTTGTAGAAACTGACAAGTCGAAGAAATTCAACTAGTTCTGAGCAACATGTGTATATGGGAGATGACATTAAAGTCCAAGTTGAATTTTTTAGGACAGTTAGACTACAGTTAAATACAGGACATCTTTTGATGTTACATGATATCGCTTATTTACCCTCTATTAGGAGGAATTTCATTTATATATCCATTTTGAATAGACTAGGTTATAGTCTTCTTTTTGGAATTAGAAAACTAACTTTGTATCATAATTCTCTTTTGGTGGGAGATGGAATTTTATGTGAAATTCATACAAACTTGAGTTAAATGATGTTGTTACTGTTGCTTTTTCCCTCTTAATACTATTGTTGGTTCCAAATGTATGAGGATAAATTTGAGATCTTCTATGATATGGCACAAACGTTTAGGCCACATTGTTAGAGACATAATGGAGAGGTTGGCAAAAGATGGTGTATTTTAGGATCTTGATTTTTAAGATTTCATTGCCTGTATTGATTGTATTAAAGGAAAGTTGATCGCCAAGGTTAGAAAAAGCAAAATAGAGAGGTGCTTAGAATTGTTGGAGTTAATTCATAATGACATATATGGACCATTTATTCCATTTGCTATGGGTGATTATAAATACTTCATCACTTTTATTGATGATTTTTCCTGTTACGGTTATGTGGAGCTCTTTCGTGAAAAATCTCAATCCTTGGAGGCATGAAAAATCTCAATCCTTGGAGGCGTTTAAGATTTTCAAGACAAATGTTGAGTTTCAAAAGGGGAAGAAAATCAAGGTAGTTAATTCTGACAGAGGTGGAGAGTATTATATGCGTTATGATGAGAGTGGAAGGAATCTAAGGCTTTTAGTAGATACTTGTAAGAATGTGGTATTGAAGCAAAATATATAATGCCAAGAACACCTCATCAGAATCGAATCGCTGAAAAAAGAAACTGTACACTTTTTGATATGTTGCAGTGCATGTTGATTCATTCTAGTTTGTCAGAATTTTTATAGGGTGAGGCGTTGAAGACAACCACTTATATCTTAAATCAAGTACCTAACAAGTCAGTCCTAAAGACTCCATGTGAGTTATGGTTAAGTAACAAACCAAGCTTGCACCATTTTCATGTTTAGGGAAGCAAAGAAGAAGCAAGGCCTTATAATCCACAATCTAAGAAGCTTGATCTGAAAACTATTAGTGGCTACTTTGTAGGCTAAATTGTTGGATCAAGGGGTTCTAGATTCTATTGCCCATCTCACATGACCAGAATTATAGAATCAAATAGATTTGTCTATTTTGAAGATGAATTTGGTTCAAGTCAAAGGTCAAGAGAAATTGTATTCAGGGAAGAACGTACTCTAATCCCTATACTCGTTGCTTCCGCTCTTACTAATGACCTTAAAATTGAACAAATTATAGTAGAATCCCATGATATCGGTGAACCTCAGAATCAAACGCAAGATGAAGTTATTGATACTGGGAATGATAAAATTGTTGTTAGGAGATCACAAAGAACACGTAGATCTCTCATTCCTAATGACTATATTGTCTATTTGCAGAAACATGAGTTTGATGTTAAAGATAATACTAAACTAGCTAGTTATTAAGAAGCTATGAACAGTCCTCAAACTGTGTTATGGATCAATGCAATGGTAGATGAGTTAAGTTCCATGTCACAAAATGGAGCTTGGGAGTTGGTTGAACTACCTAAAGGTTGCAAACTTATTGGCTGCAAGTGGGTTTACAAAATCAAACATGACTCAATTGGACAAGTAGAAAGGTATAAGGTCGGACTTTGTGGCTAAAGGCTATAGCCAGAGAGAAGGGACTGATTTCAAAGAAACCTTCTCAATAGTTTCTACTAAAGATTTAAAGCGAATCATCATGGCTATAATTGCTTATTTTGATTTAGAACTCAATCAAATGGATGTGAGGACCACCTTCTTAAATGGAGATCTGTATGAAAATATTTATAAGACTCAACCATTTAGTTTCAAGATGATTGGTAAAGAACTCATGATTTGCAAGCTCAAGAAGTCTACCTATAGGTTAAAACAAGTATCAAGGCAATGGTATCTCAAGTTTGATATGGTTGTTATTATAAATGGCTTTAAGGAGGATGTAGTTGATCAATGTACATATATGAAATTTAGTAGGAGCAGTTTCATTTTTCTGGTACTATATGTTGATGACATTCTACTTGCTTCTAATGATACTAATCTATAATTTGAGACAAAAAACTATTATTTAGCTATTTTGATATGAAGGATCTTGGTGAGACCTCTTGCGTACTTAGAATTCAGATTCTCCGAGATACAGCTAATGGGATTCTTCGATTGTCTCAAAAGACTTATATTGATCAGATCTTGAAAAGATTCAATATGCATCCTTGTTTTCCTGGAAAGGCAACAATATTGAAGAGTTGATAAATTCTAAAGTCACAATGTACACAAAGTGATAAAGAGAGAGATGAAAGGAAAGTCATTCCTCATGCGTCACTTGTAAGCAGTTTGATGTATGCTCAAGTATGCACACATCCTGATTTTGTTTTTATTGTAGGCATGCATGTTGGGAAGATACTTAAGTGATCTTGGACTCAGCTATTGGAAAGAGACTAAGAAAGTCATGAGGTATATTCAGGGTAGCAAGGGTCATATGTTGACTTATCGGCGAATTGACACTCTTAATATAGTTGAGTTCAATGACGCTAATTATGCAGGATGTGTGGATGATAAAAAGTCCACTTTAGGCTACATCTTTATGATGGTCGGAGGATCTATATCATGGAAAAGTGTCAAATAAACACTTACCCAACGTCTTTTATAAAGGAGGCAAAGTATATGACATGTTATGAGACAGCTTGTCAAGCAATATGGCTACAAAATTTTATTTCAGCATTGGGTATTGTAGACTCTATTTAAAGCCTGCTAAATTTGTATTGTGATAACTCTGCAGCTGTAGCTTTCTCTAAGAACACTAGAAGTACTTCTCGCTTAAAGCATATTGATATAAAGTACTATTCTGTTAAAGAGAAGGACGCTGAATCCTTTATTACTGTTGAGTATATGCCTACAACTAGCATATTAGTAGATCCACTTATAAAAGGCTTACCTATATGGGTATTTGCAGAACATGTCTCCCATATGGGATTGTTAGGAGCCTAGCTTGATAAGATTAGTGGGAGTTTACTATTTTGTATTAAATATGTTTGTACTTTGTACGGATTGCTTATGACTTATATATATGAAACATGCATAATGATATTTGCAGTCACTTCTTATTAATATTAACATATATATGTTGATGTATATATATAGTTTGACGAAATGACAGGTACAAAAGGAGAAAAATGCGTAGTCACAGTTGTTGTACTGCATATATGTTGTTTAAATGGTTATTGTTGTATTTGAACATCTCTAGGGCTTACTCATATGTAGTAAATATATCCTGTTGATATGATACTGCATATGATTTGTTTTACTATTTCTAGATGATGGAGATTATATAGTGGTTTGATTATATTGCCCAAGTGGGAGAATGTTGGAAATATATGGACTAATATAGTCATAACATTAATTCTATATTCACAACCATTAATTGAATTGCCTAATGCATATTTAATAACCATAATGGGATGATTAATAATTTACTAGTTGCATTTGAGGCATATGGTAATACCCTAATAACTATATGTTGAACCATTAAACTATAGTTTATCACATCCTTGAAATGACACAATTATCCTTTTTTTACTTCTTAGGGTAAAACATGTTATAAAGAATAACAAATGGTGAGATTATGGGTGTGTGTTAGAAAATAAGGTCTTCTATCATAAGCTTCCTCTCTTGCACAAGATTTATTGATATTGATAGGTTGTGGGTCTATCATGGAGAGAATGCGTCAAGATTCCATGCTAAATGTTGAAGGTATGTTAATCTTATTGTATAGATAATGCTCTAAATAAAATGTGAATCTTGACATTGTGGTCATTGATTGCATTTATGAAAGACACGATTGAGAAAAGACAACCATTTGTAATGTTTTTGATTCAATATTAATGATTTGTTTAAAAAGGTTAACCCAAGAATTAAAGAATTCAAATATTGGGATTTTAGAAATTTCAAATAGATATATCTCTTATAAAATTTAGAAAGGGTTTGACGACTGATACCTACCAATAAAGGTTCTTCTAAGTATTAGTGCATCTCCCAAAGCAAATGCCCCCCCATCCTGTATATATGTTTTTTAGATTTTTTGTAGTAAAGTGCTCTTAATATTTTATAAGTCCTTAGCAAAGTAAAAAATGAGCCTATTTTATTTTATTTTATTCTTTATAAGGGTTAAGAGTAAACTCTTGTAAAGAATAAAAAGAGACAAAATATATTTTGTTATTCTTTATGAGAGTCAAAAGTGAGCTCTATTTTACTTAATTTTGTTCTTTATGAAAATAAAAAATAGACCTTATTTTATTCTTCATATAAGTACCTTAGGAATCGATGTCTGTCTACATGGACCCAATATCTGACAGGAATTGGTGACGCAGGTAGTTATTCTCTACTAAACCACCAAACCATGAGCACCATCGCTTCTCCACGAGCTATTAGCACAATCTTCCTTGACGACGGGGATGATCTCCGATCAGAGGGTCTGGAGGACGGCGTGACGGGTTCCAGGAGGAGAGGTGGCAGTTGCTATTATTTTAACTATTCGAGGCCTTGATGGTCCTTGACGTGTTGTTTAACATGACATTTGTTGTGGTCTCTGTGATGGTGCTTCTTTCCTCTTTTAAAGAGACCCCATCTACGCCTTTGAGGATTTGGGTTTTTGGGTATGCTTTTCATTGTTTTTTGCATGTGGGTTTCGTGTTTTGACCATGGAATGCGGAGGACGAGGCAAGGTAAGAACTTTCACGATGATGATGATGATGAAGAAGATTACGATGATCATGGTCGCGTGGACGTTTGTGAGATTCATAACAGGACGAGGTGTCTGGTTCCTATGGTGGATTGTTGGATCAGATTCTGAAGGTATTTTATGTCTTCCTTTCTTTCCGTTGCTATTTCTCTATCATTCTTGTGTTCTCTGGGAGTTCACAGTGGCGGGTTTATTGAGAATCATCGAAAGTCAGACAGAAGGCTGGTTGTTCGTTGCTCCTCTAAAATGGGTTCCTCCTCAGACCCCATGAACTCAAGGTTTGTGCCCAAAGCTTGTTTCTTTTTCGATTTTTGGACTGATTTTAAATATGTGCGCTCGGTGTTTTTGAAATACCTATGTGGGTCTTTTCACACTATCGAGAATGTGTGCTTAGAGTTTCACTGCCTATATGCTTGGCCTATTGTAAACGTTTGTGCTCAAAGTTTGTTTCTTTTGC
>JAOSBN010000003.1:30031293-30041348 GCA_027563595.1 Erythroxylum suave
TGTTACGATTGTGCCATGGTTTGTTTTCAATTGAAAATTGAGGAAATAATATTTGTTTCTTATACAAGCTTGATTGACCAATGTGGATGTCTTGTCTAACTTTTATATATCGATGTTTTTCTCCTTTGTATTTGTCACTGAGGTGCTAATCTGATCTCTGATCCCATTGTTGGCTTCCAGATATTTGATGAAGTTAATTTTGTTCTTATCTATGTATTTGATGTGGAAGGATTTAAATGGTTTTGTTTTATCTGACATATTTTCATAAAACAATGCAATGGATTTCTCTGATTGTTGACCTTTCTGTGTTAAAGTAGCAAACTAGCTTTTAGTTATTAGGATTCAATTACTACTGGTTGTCCCTTTGGGGTCAATCAATAAAATTGGAATGCTACATAGTACATTAGCAGGACCTTACTCAAGGATGACACGCACATCCCAAGAAGTGGGAAAAAAAGCTATGCAACATATCAGATATCGGCAAAAGTTTTGCAGCATGTTAGGTATATCTATCCTAGTTTTTTTTTCTTACAAATTTTGTCTGTTGAGCTTGCATCTCTTAAATGAAGTTTGGTAGCTTTTCTGGTAGAAATATTAGTCTATTTTACTTATTTATTATTATTTTATCTTATTTATTTATTATGTATCTAGTTATTTTATCACATTCTTATTATTATTATTTTGTTTTTTAATATTTGCTTGTCACATTTGCCTAGCTTTTTATGTTTTTAATCTTTTAATCCTATTTTTTTATTTATTGAAAATTTAGTTACATAGTTTTTCTTTTTTTTCCTGCATTCATATATTATCTCATTCGCATGTGGGTCTATCAGAAACAGCCTCTTTACTATGTAGGGGTAAGGCTGCGTACTATCGAACCTCCCCAGACTCCGCTTTATTGCGAAATTTCGGACTGAGTGATGATAATGATGATGATAATGATAAGTACCTAGGACAGATATCTTGTCTGCCTTTTCCCAGATATGGGCATGTCCATAGCTTATAGTTTTGTGTATCCAATTTTCTTTAATCGTGTTAAACTAAAATGTCCAGGTGTTCTCAATCAATATTTACCCTCCCTTCACTGCTTATATTTTGTATTCTAAGAAACAAAAATTATTCATATATCCTTAACCATTATAATTTGATTATTTTAATTTCCGTTTTACTTTGATTTTTTTGCTTATAATTCCTGACTAAAGAAGCCCAGCAACGAAACTTTTAAAAGTATTCTCCAATTGGCTTGCGATTGGTGGGCGTAGTATCTTCGGCAAATTGCAATAACCTGTCAATATCTACACATGAAAAAGATTAAATTAAAATTTTGATAAATTTTATATTTCGTATATGTCTCCTCGAAAGGAAAAGTTTTTTGATAAATTTTATATTTCATATATATATATGCCTCTCTCCTTCAAAGGAAGAGTCTTTTGTCTCACACATTTGCACCAATATATTATCACTTATTACGTGCTTATTGACACCTGAGTTGTAGTATGCTTTTATTAACCCCTTAGAATGTGCCAAAAGAGTCAATAAATTCTTGTTAATGCAAAATGAAGAATCCCTGGAGTAAATCTTTGTTCCATAATTATCTTTTTTTATCCAGTATTTATTAGTCAGAATGAAATGAATGCTCTTTGTCAAGAAAACAAATCCAATTGTAAAGTCATTCTATCCAGAAAAGTCAATAAAGTTCACGAGTCCTTAATTCAGAGGCACGGACAAGCACTTCTGCTTCAAACTAGCATAAAAACTTGTGAAGGAACTAGAAGAGCAAAGTTTGCAGGGTTATTAAATTATGGGATTGGGATTTCCCAAAACTTCTTGGCTTGTGTTTGTGCTTGCCACCATTCTGTCGATCTCAAGTTTTGCTAGTTGTAGGCGTCCCCATGATGAATATTTTACTTCAAACAAATGGGAATCTAAGAGGAAAGTCCCTGGTGGCCCAGATCCCATTCACAACCAACCTCCTGGTAGGCCTCCAACTGTTGGTGGAACTTCAAATCCTCTTCCCAAGCCTACTCTACTTAACTTTCCATCAACTATCTTGGGGATAAAGAGGAGGGTTCCCAATGGCCCAAATCGTCCCCAAAATCCAAATGAGAAACGAATGTTGGTTGTAGCTCCTAAGTCCTAATCATCGAAAGCTCGCATGGTGCTTGCTCAACCCTATGAGGTATTTCTACTTTCCGTTGTACTTAAAAAGGCTCTTCATAATCTGCCCAGCTTGAAGGCAGATGCTATAATATTGTCTCCATCGCAAGCGTAAGAATAAATTCCAGGTCCTTACAAAAATATGAGTACGTTCTTACCTAAAGAAATCTGCAGACTTGCACCAATCTGTCAAAATTGAGTTTAAAATGCTCGATTGCCCAAAAGCTAGCTTCTCCTTGGTAATTTGGACACAAAAGATGCCATATGGTCAAAAAGCTGTCTAATTATATGCACAAGAAGGTCTGGTTTCGTAAGTGTTCCTGTTCTACAAGGAAATGGAGTTTTTATCTATGAAATAATTGCGCCTCAATAATTATTGTCAATATTGTCGTAAATAAATATATAAAAAAGGATCAAGTGGTCAGCAGTTCCTAACTCAAATTTAGGGATTAATTAGGAACTTTGAATTTATGCTTCATAAGTCTTGGATCAACAATCTTTTCCATAAGATAGAGAAAGTGATTTATAGGATACTATTAGAAGGTATACCTAAACATGAACATGTAACTACAATCTCAAGTAGCCGAGCCCGCTGATACAAACCTCGTTAAGCTATCATGAAAGCAATTACTTTGTTCTTTTGGTGCTACATCAAAGAACTTTCCAAGTTCAATCCATCTTAAATAAGTAAGCGTTTAGATTAATAGAATAATTTATCATACCTCTCGTAATCTTCACGTGTTATTGCTGCAAGATGACGAGTGGGAATGCTTTGTTCGTACCTGAAGAAATTATCAGGATCAACTTGAGTCTTTATTTTCACCAGTCTGTCGAAGTTTCCCTTGAAATACTTACTCCCGTAAACTAGAGCTTCCTCGTATGTTCCATTTCCATTGCTACCAATGCTTCCGTTGTCAATATCCCGATAGTTGAGGAAAGCCTCTCTAGGATTCTTAGAGACGTAAGGGGTCATGACTTCATAAAGGGTTCTAGTCAAATTTATGTGCCGATCTTTCGTTTCAGCCCCTCCTTCAAACCAGTTCACAAGATACTGAATTTTGAAGATGTTTCCAGCTCTGTGTGGGAATGGAGTTGCTGTCTCTGAAATTTCATTCATCTTGCCACCGTACGGGTTCCATGGCATTGATACTTCCCCGAGTTCGATCATAACCTTCCAAAGGGACTCCAAGTCTGCCTTTGAAATAGGCTGTTTAACATAATCTGACTTGCGTTTTAAGTAAATAGAACTATTTAAATTTCTGGAAAGTAAAACTTCAATCTTAGTTTCTTTTGGAGTGCCGAACCAGAACAAGAGAGATTCAACCCATCTCATCTCAATGCAATCCTTTTTCTGCAGACCAAGTTCGGGAAAGTTGGCACTCATAAGTTTGAGTAGACTTTCGGCCGAGCCCAGAAACATGAATAAAAATGAAATCTTCAGAGTCTTTTTGCCTTCTTCGGCCCCATTAGCAGGTTGCAGACTCAATCTAACGAAGACTTCTCGATCTAGCTTGTGTGCAATGTTCTGCCACTTCCAAACAAGCTCAGTGGCACCTTCCTCCAGGGTTTTATCAACATTGGCGACAGTGATATTCTCAGGGAGTTGCACCAAATTTATTTTCCACGAAAGAACTACTCCAAAACTTGCTGCACCTCCTCCTCTAATGGCCCAAAAGAGATCCTCCCCCATCGATTCTCTATCAAGAATTCTACCATTCACATCAACTATCGTTGCGTCAACAATGTTATCTACCGATAGCCCATATTTTCTCATCATGTTCCCGTACCCTCCTCCTGTAAAGTGTCCTCCCAAGCCCAGTGTAAAACAGACTCCAGCAGGAAAGCCATGGCGATCGCTTTTCTCTGCAATGCGGTAATAAAGCTCGCCAAGAGTTGCCCCTGCATCAACCCAAGCACTTTCTTCTGATATATTGATATTGATGGATCGAATATTTGACATGTCCAGGAGGACAAAAGGGACTTCTGACACATAAGAAAGGCCCTCGTAATCATGACCTCCACTTCGGATTCTAATCTGCAAGTCATGGTCTTTAGCGCATATTACAGTTGCTTGGACATGAGATTCGTGATTGGGAGCGACAATAACATGGGGTTTTGGGGTAGAAGGGGTAAAAAATATTCGATTTCTTGCATAAGACTGCAAAACAGATGAAAACGTAGAATTTTCAGGAGAGTAAATAACATCAGACACGGGATCTGATTCCTGATAATGTTGCTGTTGAAGGCATTCAATGAATTTGTTTTGAGCTGTAACTGGGCTACCTAATGAAGCAAAGATGAATGTTAAAGGTAGACAAACTTTTGCAACCATTTTAGGCTTCATTTTTTGTTGACGGCTTTTCTTTGTATTGTGAATTGTAACCTATAACTCTCAGGTGTACTTATACTGGAAATCGAAACTTTACGTTGGATTTAACTTGTAAGAATTTATCAATCCTGATGATCCGGTTTGAGTCTCTGGATGTTCAACATTTTACACTTCTAGAAGGCAATCTTTATATATCAACAAACATTTCTGATTTTTTAGATAGCATCAGATATGTGCTTTGCCATGAACCATATAAAAGATTTATGATTTTGCTGCTAAATCGTAAGGGTGGATGGATTACATGATCCAGCTTGATTAATTTTATAGCGTTTAATTTATAGGGTAATTAACCTTAACGGTGCAAGCATAACGGTAATAATACAATAGTCTAACCGCTAAAGAAAGTAGTTTAGTTTCTACATCTATTTGTTGCAGGATCGTAATCCATTCTAGGTGAAAATAAAGGAGCAGAGAAGAGGGTGCACTACCCAACTTGGAAGTGAAGAATTGTCTTCGTGTCGCTTTTGGCCTGTGAAGTAAAGATAACCGAACCAACAACTTGCAAGGGATAAGAACAGAAATACATCTCATCCGTTCCAGTGGCAGCTTAATCATAGGAAAAGATTAATAAGATCTAGTTTAATAAGATTTCAGCTGGGACAAGTACTTCATTGTAATCCAAGCAAACAAGCGAGCATTATCATAACACCTTTCCAGAATGTACGATACAAGTAAATTGACTAGGACATCATAGAAGATACTTGTTCAATGAGATCCCAAAATTTGAAAGTTAAGATATTTATAAATTGATTATATTTAATATCTCAAGGATATATTTTTTAATATTTCTTAATTGAGTTAGAGGTTAATGTTGTATGTTTAAAAAGTATAGGTTTGATTGATTATGGAAGTATCACTTAAGAAATAAGGAAATTTTTTATCAAAGTATAATGATTTAGTTGTAGGCATATTAGTTGACTAGGGTTCCTTAACACTGATCGACCAATGTTATACCTTGTTTTTACTAAGATTGATAGACTAGTATGCTAAAAAATTACTTTCTAGGAAATTATTTTGTCAATATCAAACGTCATTTTTATTGAAAATAAACCTTAGCAACCGAAAGAACATCAAAAGGGGAAGGTTTGAGAGGGCAAAAAAGAAGGAAAAAGAATGCGATTCTAGTGAAATATATTTATGTAGGATTTGGTAATGTTTGAACATCTTTCAAGTACATAAACGTGATCTATGGTACCTTTTGAACAAAAGTTGGTAGCATATTTCAATTAGGTTTTCAAAGTTTATTATTTTATTAATTATGCCTATTAAATGTCTTATCATGTGTTAATTAATTATACGTAACGTTTAATTTTCATTTTTGGATAGATTATTATTGAAGAGCTATAATTTAAGGTATTTTTAAAGTTATACAACATCAGCTCTATTCGTTATTGACCAAGTCTGCAGTATAACTATTTTATAGCTTTAAGTTGTTATTTTATTATTGTTTAGTTATAGATATTTTTCCTAATTTCTAGAGTTGTAGATATTTTTCCTAATTTTTAGTGGAATGTTTTTATTGTTAGTGGGATAGAGGTTTAAGAAAATGTGGGTTTCTTTATAAGCCTATTAAATGGATTGAATAAATATTCCTACCATTTTAAAGCAAAAGTATTAGTTCACTCTCAAAATATTCTTTTATTTATTGAACTTGTAGTTCTTGTTTTGTTTTAACATTTGGTATCAGAGTCTGCACTCAAATAGTTGGAGAGATAAAGAAGCTCAATAACCAGAACTACAATACATAGGCAATGTGTATGATATCTCATTTGCAAGGCCAAGATATTTGGGAGATCATCAACAAAACTGATGTTACACAAACAGAGGCAGAGGATGGCAATGGAATGATGTGAATGTGGAAGGTTAATGCAGGTAAGGCAATGTTTACTTTCAAGACAATAATTGAAGAAGATTTGTTGGAGCATATTCGAGATGCCAAAACGTCAAAGGAAACTTGGGATACATTTACTGCACTTTTCTCAAAGAAGAATGATGTAAGGCTACAAATTTTAGAGAATGAACTACCATCAACAACTCAATGTGATATGACAATTGTCCAATATTTCCACAAAGTACAGTCAATATGTCGTAAAATTTTAGAGTTGGATCCAATAACTCCAATTAGGGAAACCATAATAAAAACAATATTTATCCATGGGGGACTTGAACACCGAGGATTTGTTACTGTAGTACAGGATGGCTAAATTAACCACCGCTTGTTGAGTTTAAAAATTTGCTTGTTGGTTAAGAAGCCATGGCTAAGCAAATGGTTGGAGTCTTATTGAAGAGTGAAGAAGCAGCACTCTACGTCATAAAAGCAAAGGGAACTCCAAACAACGTATTGTTGGTGGATCTAAAAGCAATAATGACAAAGTGAAAAGTCATCGAGGAGACGGAGTCCTTGTTCAAGGGGAACTTTGAAAACTCATGACAATAATAGAAGATTTGAAGGGAAGTGTTACAAATCGTGGGGAAAAGGGTCATATGGTGAAAGATTGATGGTCCAAGAAAAAGGTCTGTGGAAAGCAATGCTGCTACTTCCAATGCAAAGAAAAAAAATGAAGATGATTGGGATGTTGAAGTACTCTTTGCTATAGATTAGGAGGAGTTAGCACTTACAACAATAATATCTAGATTAACTGATCATAAGAATGACTGGATTAATGATTTGATTTGTGCAAATCATATGCTGGGTAATAAACAAAAATTGCAAAACTTGACAGAGTATAAAGGATGTCATATTGTGGTGATAACTAATGATTTAGGGTTACTAATAGCTCATGTTGGTAAGACAGTAGTTTCTCCTCAATAAGGTGCCAACCAGATGTCCCTTTAAAATTTATAACATGTTCTAGAAATGAAGAAAATTTTGTTTTTTGTATCTTAATTAACATCAACTGGCCACTTTATTCTATTTGATCCACATCATGTGAAGGTATATCATGATCTCAAGATCTTAGATAAGCCAATAATGAAGGGGCGAAGATCATAGTCAGTTTATGTGATGTTTACAAAGTCTACAGATAAAGACAATAAGTGAAAAAATAAGACAATAGGTTTACAATGCATGTGATTGGATCCTGTGAGCTATTCCAAGCTAAATGTGATGAAGAAAAAGTCAACGCACAAGAGCCTTTCTTAACTTGAAGTAAGGACAGACACTATTTGCACAGGATGTCAATCTGGTAAAACACATCAATTGCCATTTGAAGAGTCAAAAAGTTGATGAACTATTATAATTGAAGCACTCTGATGTGTTTGGACCTATCAAGTACCTATTAATTGGTGGAATGAATTACATGGTGACTTTCATTGAAGATTTCTCTAGGTATGTGGGGGGTTTTTTTATGAAAGGAAAATCTAATTCTTTTTCAAAGTTTAATGAGTTTAAAGAAACATTTGAGAGAGAAGTGAGCAAGAAAATTTTTCTTAATAATAGATAACAGAGGGGAATATAGCTCAATTGAGTTCTCTCAGTACCTAAGGGAGTGTGGAATTCATCATCAATATACTTGTGCCAATATGTCACAACAAAACGACTTTGCAGAGAGGAAGAATAGATATCTTGTTGAAATTTTTCATAGTATGCTTTAAGCAAAGAATGTTCCAGGAAAGTTTAGGGCAGAAGTAGTATGGACGACAACATTTGTGATTAACAAACTTCCTCAACAAAGGTTAAATTTTCTTTTACCTTTTGAAAATTTGTGGAATATGAAAGCTAATGTTAGCTACTTTCAAGTATTTGGATGTGTGTGTTATATGTTTATTCCATATCATTTGCGTAGCAAGATTGACAAGAAAGTCATTAGATGTATCTTTGTGGGTTATGATAATCAAAGAAAAGGGTAGAAATGATGTGACTCTACAATTGGAAGGTGTTATGCATTGCAACATTTTGTATTTGATGAAGCATCTTTATGGTGGTATTAAAAAAAGGAGATATTGCCTGACCCAACTGATTTGAAAATGAGTTGTAAATTATTCATTTTCAATCAAGTGAAGATGGTGATGTCAAATAAGTAGTAATTCATAATTCTTGGCAAATTGATGTATACCAACAGCCATATGATGATGGTGGGACAATTGAAGCAGAAGTACTAGCCCCTCAATCTTAGCTTAGAAGGTCAGCACAAATTCGAAGAACAAATCCCAAATATGCCAATACAATAACAGTTCAAGATGAGTTTACAAAAAAATTAGAAAAGTTAGAAGAAACAACCTAGAATTTATTGTGAACTAAAGCAATGGAAGAAGAAATTGATGCATTAGAACAAAATTAAACTTGGGAGCTAGTGCCAAAGAAAAAAGATGTAAAACCTATTTCATGTAAATGCGTCTGCAAAATAAAACACCTCATAGATGAGTCAACTAAGAGGCATAAAACATGCCTGGTAACTGGAGGGTTCAAACAACAATATAATGAAACATTTAATCCTGTGACAAAGCGTATGATAGTACATGTTTTACTTGTACTTGCAACTAGCAAAGATAAGAATTTATGGCAAATGGACGTTAAAAATGCATTTTTACATAAGGACTTGGATCGAGAGATTTACATGGTTTAACCAATTAGGTTTCAGAACTAAGAACACCCTTTTCAAGATAAGGAAGGTGCTCTATGGATTAAAGCAATCACTAAAGGCCTAGTATGGAAAGATTGCTAAATTTTTAAATCAAATTGGTTATCTTCTTACACGTGCAAATTCAAGTCTATTTCTCAAAATCAGTGGTGGAGGGCTAGCTATTATGTTGGTCTACATTGATGATTTAGTCATAATTGGTGATAATAAAGAAGAAATTCTTCAAATAAAGGAGAATTTATTAGGTCATTTTCACATGAAAGAACTTGGATAGTTCAAGCCTTTTCTTGGTCTGGAGATTGATCATATTGAAGGATGAGGAATTCTTCTTCATCAGTAAAGGTATTCCAAAAATTTGTTGAGGAAGTTTGGAATGATGCAATGTAAGCTAATCTCAACACTGATAGAACCAAATGCAAAAATGTGTGCACATGAAGGGAAGGATCTGGAACACTACAAGAAAATCGCAGTTTAGCGACGGAAAATACCGACGGAATAACCAAATATTTCGTCGATAATTAGGTTACCGACGGAATATGCCGACAGTGCGAAAACGTCGGCGATACGGTCGTAGGTAAATTTGCCGACAGAAATTCTCGGAGCGTCGCTAACTTTAGCGACGGAAAAATGACTTCCGTCGGTAAGGTTTACCGACCGGCAAAACAAATTCCGTCTGTAAATTAGCGACCGAGTAAATATTCTGTCTGCAACATTACCGACGGAAATAAACTTACCGTCGGTAAAGAGAATTCATTTTTACCGATGGATAGAAATTTTCCGTCGATATATACGATAACAACATACCGATGGAAATTCATTTATTCGTCGGTAATGGTGATTATTAATTTTTTTAAATTTATATTTTTCATTATATTTAATAATAAAACATTACATTTAATTTGTTAATGATTGTAACATATAAATTATGT
>JAOSBN010000003.1:30124677-30136225 GCA_027563595.1 Erythroxylum suave
CTCGGTAATCCCATTAAGAAATCCATAGTAATCTTTTCCCATTTCCATTCAGGAATAGATAAGGGCTTAAGTTTACCGGTAGGTGCTTGATGTTCTGCTTTAACTTGTTGACATACCAAGTATTTCCCAGCGTACTCAGCAACATCTTTCTTCATTCCTCGCCACCAGAAATGTTCTTTTAAATCTTTGTACATTCTTGCGCTTACTGGATGCATTGCAAATGGAGCATTGTGCGCCTCATCCAAAATTTCCTCCTTTAACTCTTGCATATCCGGAATGCATAATCTGTTACCTACCACCATCAATCCGTCTTCTCTCACTTCTATTTCTGAAGACTTATCCTTTTTAATTTCTTCTCTGAGACTACTCAAGTATTCATCTCGTTCCTGCAGTTCTTTAATCTTTTCCTTTAATACTGGCCTTACTCTAAAATTAGCCTATATACCACCGAAATTGCCTTATCTCAACGTCACCTTAAGCTTAGCCAACTCCTTCAACAAAGGTAAATATATAGTCTTCACATGAGCCATAGTAGATTTCCTACTCAGTGCATCTGCCACTACATTTGCTTTCCCTGGGTGGTAGTCTATCATCAAGTCATAGTCTTTTAATAATTCTAACCACCTTCTTTGCCTCAAATTTAGCTCTTTTTGACTCATTAAATACTTAAGACTCTTATGATCTGTAAAGACCCTGGTGGTGACTCCATATAAATAATGTCTCCATATTTTCAATGCAAAGACTATAGCAGCCAATTCTAAGTCATGCGTGGGATAATTCATTTCATAGGGTTTCAATTGTCTGGAAGCATAAGCAATCACTTTATCTTCTTACATCAACACACACCCTAGTCCTTTCCTTGAAGCATCACTATAAACTGTATATCCATCACTACCAGAAGGTAAGGCCAAAATTGGTGCAGTTGTAAGTTTTTTCTTCAGTTCCTCAAAACTCTTCTGACATTCATCTGTCCATATAAATTTTTTATTCTTTCTTGTCAATTTTGTGAGTGGAGCGACTATCATGGAAAAACCTTCTACAAATTGTCTGTAGTAACCAGCTAATCCCAAGAAACTCCTCACTTCTGCTACATTATTGGGTGCTTCCCATTTTACAACCGCTTCTATTTTTCTTGGATCCACATGTACCCTTTTTCTGAAATCACATGTCCAAGGAACACTACTTCCTATAGCCAAAACTCGCATTTAGCAAATTTAGCATACAATTCTTTCTCCCTCAATGTCTTTAAGGCAATCCTTAATTGGTCTTCATGCTCTTCATCACTTTTAGAATAGATCAATATATCATCAATGAAGACTATGATAAATTGGTCTAAGAAAGGCTTAAAGACCCTATTCATGAGATCCATGAAGGCTGCGGGGGCATTGGTCAATCCAAAGGGCATCACTAAAAACTCAAAATGTCCATACCGTGTTCTGAAAGCAGTCTTTGACACATCAGATTCTTTTATTCGCAATTGATGATAACCCGATCTCAAGTCTATTAATTTTTTTAACACCCAAACCTTTTATTCTTTGCTCATTTTGCTATGGAAAATTTTTCATTAATTGTTGGGTATTATTTTCACTTTTCCTATGAATTTTATTTAGTTAATATAATTATTATCTATTTCTTTGATTTGATTTTATAAATTAATTATCTTATTAATAGTTAATTGTTTTTATTAAATCATTTTGTTTTGAATAATTTAATTATATGTCTAAAATCATTCTATGATCCCACCACAAATTTTCCTTGTCTAGACTTTAATTAATTTTATTGCAATGTTCCCAACTATATTTATTATTATTACAAATAAATTCCCAATGGTGACATGTGGTCGCCATAAAATCCGTATGGGAACCCGGGGCCAACATTAGCCCTCTTACTGATATACTTAAATGTATAGGTTTTATATGGACATTAAATGCTGTTACAACCTTCAATTCTCTTAAACAAGCCCTAACATCTATCCCAGTATTATAGTTACTTAATCTTCCAACCTATTTGATTTGGAATGTGATGCTTCTGCTAGTAGTATAGGTGATATCACTACAACAAAACTGAATTTTAACAACCATTTTTATTTGACGATTTTAAATCATAGCTAAAAATAACTTTTCTTAGAATCGTCGCTAAATGCATGTCTTTGGCAACAATTTATTCCTTTCCCGATAGTTTAACATTTTCATCACCAAATGTCAAGCCTTTGGTGATGAATTTGTGAATCATCACAAAATGCTAGACTTTTGACGACGAATTTTTAAAATCATTGCAAAAAGTTGAAATAATTACAAATTTTATATAATTCATTCAGACTCTATAAATTTATTTAAATATATATATTTATGCACAAATGATTCTTTAAGATGACTATGGTATATAGTACACCTTCGTTCATACAAATTCTACGCGAAAATATAATGGATCATCTAAAAATTGTAAAATGTTTTCAAAGTTTTAAAAATATTGTTAAAAAACAAATATAGGAAATTTGAATTTTGGAAAGTAAATATTTTTTGGATATAAAAAGATAAACATACCTAAAAGTTTAATGTTAATAAGATCAAAATATAATAAATTTAAGTTAACTACTATTCTTAATCATTAATATTTATTAATAATAAAATAATAATATATATAAATATTGAAATATGGTAAGCAATATAATATAATGATATATGGTAAATATAAGATTTTAATTAGAAGTTTAACAATTCTTACAGACAAAATAATAAATGAAGTTTCATGCTTATTCTATCGAAAAGGAAAAAAATAATTATTTTTTGGATTCCAAGTGACATGAGATTTGGTAAAAAAGGTAAAGGAGTTTCTTATGTCTGGATTCCTAAGAAGGGTGCTTGCATGTTTGAAGGCATCAAGTGAAGCAGTGAAAGATCTTCCCTCGAGGTTTGATTTATTGACAGTCTCTTCTAACAACTTTTTGGCTTTAAGTAAACTAGCAGAACATGCAGTGAGTGATTCCTCAGGTGCAGTATGATCACTGAATTAGATGAATGGTACATATGATGTATTTCATCTAAGAATAGAACTTAAATAGCTAAGCCAAATGGTATAAGGAACTCAAATGTGAACACATGCATACCTGATTGAATAGACATAGCTTTTATAATTGATAACTATTACAAAACAATATATTTTTCTAATCCTATATGGACCATCAAGACATTGCCACCACCTCTGTTTTTATCTATGTTTTCTTAAAAATTCAAGGAAGCTTTACAAAACACATAGTATATACAATCAAATGTTTAGCTAATAGTTTTGTAACAGAAAACGAGATACAAATAATAAAGAAAGAGAGCTAATTTTGATATTACTAGAAATAAAACTAATTTGGAAATTACTAAAAGCCTTGAAGAAGAAGATTGACCATTGAGGGGTGATTAGTGTTTGATAAGGAGATTTGTTATGCATCAATTTGTTCTTCATTAGGTAGAATTTTTCCATATTCCTCTTAGCGGAGCTCATTTCTGCCATTAAAAACTAATCGCCACATTGACATTCTGCTAGTCAAATATATGATTTCATCAAATAAATTTTGAATAAACTAAATATGTGTATGCTAAACAATTTGGTCTTTTAAGAAAGAGTAAAAATATGTCGAATGGTTAAATTAGCTAGCATTATGCACTTTTATAAACCTTGATGATCAAATGATAAGGCATCATTCTAAGCTGAAGTGATTTGAAATAAATTTTAAGATTTTGAGCCATAAAAGATTGAAACATTCAAATAAATATTTATTTCCTTTGAAGTGTATTGTCTTATATTAGAATATTTCACTAGAACTAGCTTGGAACATTTCTAGCTTGGAACATTTCAAGACCTAATCGATATATGTTATTGTCATACATACTATAAGTAATACATTATTTTCCTTCAAAATAAAATTTATAGTCTTTATCACATAGTTGACTAAAATTATACTTTAATTATTATACTAAAAACACATTGTCAATTGTAATATGATCTTCCTTGCTGTCCTAATGCCAAATATTTTACCCTTGGCTTTATCTCCAAATATGAAAAATCCTTTATCTTTGTCTTTAAGAGTCGTGAATTAGGATAAATCATTGATTATTTGACTTGAACGTCAACTATTTGTACCATTTGTTCATTTTTTTCAAAGACTTATAAAATAATATAATCAATGTCTTTCGAGTGTCTAAATGAACTCGGGTCCTTGATTATTAGTTTCATTTTTTCAACTCACATTTTTAAAGGTTTTCTTACCATTATTTGTTATGAGGAAGTAAATTTGTTTTATCAATACATCCAAGGTTGCCACAAAAATGACATATCAAGCTGTATATTTGAAAGGAAGTAAATTCTAAAGTTGTTTATGGAAGTACTCATTTAAATGTTATAAAGTGCATATATATATATATACACTTTATAAAAGATATGTTTCTTTAGATGTTTTGATGCCTATGATATATATATATATACACTTTATAAAAGATATGTTTCTTTACATGTTTTGATGTCTATGATAAGTGTGAGCAAGTGTGTGATTTGTGCATTAATGATAATTGACTTTAAGGCCTAGATTGGGAACTATACACAAATGTATATAACTTGCTTTTTAGCCTAGCATATTAATGTCCAGATGGAGATATACTATGCTCAATTACTATTTTCAGCAATGACTTTTTACTGTGTATGTATTGTTCCTTAAAAATTTTAGTCTCGGTGTCAGGCGCACTTCTATAATTACACTTAATCTCATATTTATTACTGGAATTATCTGAGCTACCATCATGCTTTCTAAATTTTCATTTTTTAAATAAATTTAGACAATTAATTCCTTAAGAGTGTTTACCTCCTTCATTATTGCCTCATTCTTAATTTTCAAAGCATTTAGGTTTTCATTATCTATAGTGGTATCACTCTTGGATGCTTTAATACTACGTAGTTCATTTTTTTATCTTTTCATTCTGATTTATATATTCATCCATAAGTTTTAATTATCATTAAGTTTGGAAGATAATTTTTCCTTTTCATACTTATGTTTTCTAGACTCTCAGCTAGTTCATCATAATTCACTTCAAAATTGATATCATAGTTAAAGCTTGAAAGTACCTTACTATCATTATTTTTTATAAAGCATATATGAGCTACTTCTTTCCATTTTTCACTTTTAAAGTCACTTAAGTCATCCTAAGTTAATGGTTTGAGAGTCTTTTTCTTATCTCTCTTCTCCTTTTTTTCATGTTTTTCATTATCTTTAAGAAGGGGGCATTATCAAGTGGTCGGGTTTCCTACATTCAAATAAATAATAATATAAAATTTTCATTTTGAATCCCTTGCCTTCCTTAAAGTCTTTTCTTTTTGGAGAATTTCTTTCTCTTCAAATCTTCTTGAATTTCATAGTGATAAGGGTAATATCTTCGTCATTGTTGCTACTTAAAGATGTCTCATCTTCCTTATAAGATTCCAAGATTTAAATAGTAAATTCTTTTTTCTTGAAAGCGTTATTCCTTCATGTGCCATTTTAAGCCTCATTTCTTACCTGAAGAGAGATATAATGAGCTCTTCTAATCATAGCACTTTTAAGTTCTTAGAGTTTTGTATAGCCTTCACTTTGGTTTCCTAAGTCTATAGAAGAGATCTAGGCAATTTTTTCGTCATTTCAACATTACTGTAGGTATTTCCAAGACCTTTAAAAATATTAATAGTATTAATAAATCTTGTTTACATGCATGATAAACTTTCATCCTATTTCATTTGGAATAATTTATATTTATGAATTTTCATGATTACTTTACTTTTTTAATGTGATCAGTACCCTTATAAGTGATTTCAATTGTGTGCCAAATTTGATTCTTATGTAATGCACAATATAATATGTGAATGACTTTACTCTTAAAAAAGATAAGTTGTTTACCTTGAGGTTTCCATTTTTCTTTACTTTGGAAGAATTTTTTCCATCTATAGTTTTCATAGGAGTGAAAGGGTCATTTTACACTATTTCTCACAAATCAATACTTTTAGCCATTACGAAAAAACCTCCTCTTAGTTCATTAATAGACATAGTCATTACCATCTTAGAAAGGGACTTTACTACTGTTTTGTCCCTTTTAGTTAGATCAGGATAATGATAAACCTAATTATGTCATTTTTATCTTTAATCTATATGTTTTTTAGAAATATTAACATAAGAGATACATTACTACCACGTTGGTCCTTAACGACACTCAAGACGAGGTGAATAGGGTGTTGCTAAATTTAAAAAATTAATTCAATCTAATAAATGTAGTTGAATAAATATAAATATATGATGAAATAAAGAAATATATTATTGTAATCAATCACACAATTAAATAATAATTTAAAGAGTATAAGAAAGAAGAAAGGTAAACCAATTTATTTTCTCCGCTAAGTGTCTTCCTTTAATAAGGATAAAAGAAGGCCTCTTATATTAATCTTATTTCTCCATGAGTAAAGAGAAACTCTTCTTACAATCTTTCTTCACAGTGAAGAGTAACCCACTCATAAATGAATTTACAACTCAAAAGAACTTGTTTCATCAATTTGATAACCTAAAAGATTACTCACTTTAAAATGAGATAAAGAATGATCATAAAATCTTAAAAAATCATGGAAATGTGTTTATAGAACATCCAAATGTTTTTACATATAAAAAATAATGAAGAATTGCATACTTTTATGTTTTAGGGCTCAAAATAGTTAGGGGAACTAAGAACTAGCCATTGCTAATCACTGAGTTACTGTGCATTGATTGATTATTATTGCACATTGGTTAACCAATGTGCATTAAATATGAGTACTTTCTTGCTATTAGAACATTGATTCACAAATGATATATGTCAGCTAACCAATATGCATCATGGTGGAATATTAGTCAATTACAACAACATATTGGTCAACTAATGTATTAACTACATAGTCATGATACATATTTTTGATAACTTTAACTTACATTCGTCAACCACTAACTTATATTAGTCGACCAATACACCTAAAATTACAAATCCAACAATTTTAAATATTCAAACTTAATATTCTAAATGCAAATATGATTTAAATACTATTTAAAATATTCTCTAAAGAATGTTTCAAGGTTAAAGAGGATTTTCTTTGAAATTAACAGTTTAATACTCTTATATGATTGAAAAGAATCATGCAATGCGTTAAAATGATAATATGTCTATGCATGATAAGCCTCTAAAGTACCAAAGAGATAAAGTATGAGGTACAATAAACATTCAATATTTATTTATAACCTTGTTATGCTAGGTTCTTCCTTAATCTTAATTTTGTTCTTCACATGAATGAGAATATCTTTAACTTTTATCTAATGTTTTCATGAGATGTATCTTGATTTGTCTATAACCATTATTGCTTTTATTAAACCAAGGGAGGTTATAGCTGATGTACCAATATTACAATAAGATAAAGTTATAAACAATAAGCATAGTGTATGAAGTTAATAAAGAAGAGTTGCTTTTGTTATTCACAATTATAAAGATCAAAATAAGAACAAAAGAAGATCAATGCTCATCAAAATCATTTCACAATTTTTTTCATTATTTTAAAAGTTGCTTTTGTTCTTCGCAATTTGCAATTAATGAAATAAAGATCAAAATAAGAATAAAAGAAGATCAAGGCTCATCAAAATCATTTCACAATTTGTGCTATTATTTTTAAGCTTACTTTATTAATTTGAGATTCAAAAGGCTCACCATGTATAATCATTCATCTTACTTCATCACATGAGTCTTTACATTCATCAGGAGACATTAAAGTTTTTTATTGGGTTAATTACTAAAAAAACCCAAACTTTCTTCACACTTTCAATTTGAACTTTAAAAAGTAGCAATAAAATACCCAAACTTTAAAAAGTGGCAATAAATACTCAAGCTTTTAATTTTCTTCAATTCTAGCCTAGCATTTTATGTTGTTCTTTCAATGCCTTCAGCCATTTATTTTTTGTATGTTCTTCTGACGCCTCAAATTACTCTCACATTACAATATATGGCACTAGTAACCTCTTCATTTTTAGTTCATTCTCTAAATGCCCTTAGTGTGAGAGCATCAGGGCTACATAATATGAAAATCAAAAGGTGAGGGCGTCAAGAGAATAAACTGAAAGTGAAGGAAATTTTGAAATCAAAGCGTAAGGTCATCAGGGCTGCTTAATGTGATTTAGGTCATTTTTAAACAATGACATCATTTTAATTATGTAAACAACGTTGTTTCAATAATTTTCATTTCTTATGTTAGTTTTGGTTGGCGTGTATTAATAGTTAATGTTTCTGAAACAAATGGCAAACCACGTCAGTAAACTTATCGGAAACACTAGTGTTGGGCTAGAATTGAAAAAAATTGAAAGTTTGAGCATTTTACTACTACCTTTTAAGTTTGGGCTAGAATTGAAAAAAAATGAAAGTTTGAGCATTTTATTGCTACTTTTTAAAGTTCAAGCTATAATTGAAAGATTGACGAAAGTTTGGGCTTTTTCCGATAATTAACCTTTTTATTTTAATATAAATGCCTCTTAATCAATCTTTAGAGAATATTTTAGGATGTTTTTTAGTCATATTGATATTAAACAAGTTGGTTTTGAACATTTTAAGTTGTTAAAATCTTATTTTTGGATGATTGGTCGACTTATATGGGTTAGCAGTTAACTAATATAAGTTTAAGTTGTTAAAATTGCTATACCATGAATGTGTAGCAACAAAAGTTAATGTATTGGTTGACCAATGTGTCATATTGGTTGACTAAATATGTACTGTTGGACCCCGAATTTTTCTTAGAATTTAATTTATTAAACTAGCAAGCATGAATACAAGTTAGAATTTATGAATTAGAAAATTTTTTGGAGTTAATATGGTTTATTATTATTTTTGTATGTTCGCATCAATGAAAAAAATATATAGAATTAAAATGAAGATAAGGAGATAGTAGGAATTAGATTTAATAAAGAAGGGTAAGATTGGAAAGTTAAAAATTTTGTCTTAAACTAATAAGGCAAAGAAGAGAAGAAAGAGTCATAAGAGTCAATAAATAAAAACAAAGGGGGAGAAATTTATTGAAGAAATTGGAAGGAGAGAAGGAGAAACCGAAGAAAGCAGAAAGAAAAAGGAAAAAGCAAGGAGAAAGAAGAAGGAAAGAGCAAGGAGAAAGAAGAAATTATTTTTATGTATGTCCTAACTTTCTTCTTGATTTAGTAGTAGAGAAGATAGGTTATGTGATGAAAATGAATAGAGAGAAAGAAGAGGAGTAAGAAAACTATGTTCTTGGATTTTTTTATGAACTTAAGTATATTTCAGTTCCTTGAGTTAGAGAAATCAAGAATAGATGAAGCTTAAGCTCATTCATGGATAGTTAGGTTTAAGGAAAACTTCATTCACGTGTGTTCATTAAATGAAAATATATGTTTTTGAAGGGGATCAAGCAAGTCGACGTCAAGAGAAAGAAGAAGAGCAAGCTTGATCTTAGAAGTATCAAATAAATAGGTGGGTAATATCTTTATGGTTTTAGTGATGATGAGCTGAAATAATTGTGTGTATGTATGTTAAACATGTTTTTTTATAATCATATTAGCTATTGAGCTTCCTAGCTCACCCCACAAATTTTCTACCCCTCAGGTGATGAATCAGCAGATCATTACTAAGCCTTGCAAAGTTTTGGCAATCTCCAAGAATTCCAGACATTTTGTAACTAAGTTAGTGTGGATCATTTTTGGTGATCTTAGAAGCATATCACATAAACATTTCTAATTTTATTTTGCAATTATGATACTGATATGGCATTATGATATGAAGATGTGTATCCACTTGGTTTGTTGCAAATTGATAGTGAAAGCTGCAGAGTTTCTCTTATATATTTATATTTGCAAATTCTCTCTTCTGTTAAGATGGCTTGGTGTTGAAAATAAATTTGTCAGATTTTGGGAGACCTTTGGATAGACTTATCTGAAGTAAATGGGTTAATAAAGGAGTTTTGTATGTATGGAATTGAAAGTTGGCTTCGGGTCTTTTGGAATTTGCAATGGAAATGTAGGTTGACAGATAAATGAAAACAAAGAATAAGGGTAAAATGTGAACCGAAACTTCAAGGAATAAACCATATTTTTCTAGGAAAAATTAGGCTAAGTAGTCTTCATAAAAGTTTTAGATCATCCTCTTAGCTTTCTAACGGTATAAATTTAGAAATTTTTGGATTTCGAACGAAAAAGTTATGGCCTTTGTAAGTTAGCATCGTTGGTATTGGTAGAGGTAGTAGAGCAAATTTTTGACTGAAATGTTATTCTTTACTTAAATGATTAAACTCTATCAATACAGGAAGAATTAGACAAAACTGTCTTCATTAAAGTTGTAGGTATTTCTCTCAGCTTTCCAATAACATAAATTTTGTAATTTTTTGACTTCTTAATTGAAAGTTATGAAAGTTTTTATTTGGGTATGCGCGACAGGGATGTCGCGATCGTGCTTTCCAAATTTTCAACAAAGTCGCGATCATGCTTGAGCACGATTGCGACGAACCCCAGTTTTTGGCCACTGTTCACTATCCATCGTGATTGTTCACAAGCACACTCATGAATTTTGCATTTTATTGGTAGTCACAGCCGTGAGAAATTTTTCTCACGCCCGTGACTGTTATTGCCACTCCTCTTTGTCTTTATCTCTCACAGGCATGAGTGAAGAGTCACGCCAGTGACTCTTCCTCTTCTGAAATTTGCTTTAATCCCTTAATTCAATTGCTATTCATTCACTTAACACCCAAATCAATTTACTTTATTCCCATTTTATGCTATGATATTTTTAATTAAATTGTTGGATACTGTTTTTACTTCTTTTATTAATTTTATTTATTTAATATAATTATTTTTTATCCATTTATTTATTTTCTACTACTTTATTTTATTTTACTATTATTAGTATATATTAAAGGGGGGGGGGTTCCTCCACGACGTCTTTTAATTTATTACATGTGAAGCTCATTCTAGGCCATTTATTCTAATTGTTGTGTATTTATTTTGTTTCTGCCAAGGAATTAATTTTTTAATTTTTATATTAAGGATAAATATAATCAAATTCTTCTTATTTTGATACTAATTTTATTTATGATTATTTTATTTTAAAAATACTAAAATTATGGCGCCTTGACGTCATAAAATAAGAACGGAGAAGCCAACATGTATTGATTGACTAGTGTTCCAAAGACTAGTGAATCTAGTACTATAAATGCATACTAGTTAACTAGTACACTTTTTTTAAAAGTTAAATAGAATTAATAACTGATGGTAATACAATTGGTAAGGTCTTGCATTAGAACATCTAAAGGAAAGCAGAGCATCCCTTCATAATACTAAACGTTGCCTTACGTAACAAAATTAAACGGCTATGTAGTAGACCCAAAACTAAAACTACAATGACACATCATCTCCTTAGTGTAAAATCATTTGTCATATCTGCTTGCAACTCCAGAAGCTTCCCAATTAGGTTAACAAAGTCGCGGCGCTCTTCAAAGCCTCTTCTGCCTATAGCTGCCA
>JAOSBN010000003.1:30143716-30157762 GCA_027563595.1 Erythroxylum suave
AGAGAAAAGTTTGAGAGCCTGAAGAGGCTATAGCAGAAAGAATACTTTGTGAAAGAGACCTGAAGAGGCTCTGAGAGCAAAAAGAATACTTATAGTTGTTTGAAGTATAGTGGAACACTCAGACAAACTTTGAGGACTGGACGTAGCCCACAGTTTGGAGTGAACCAGTATAAAATCGCAGCTCTACACTCTTACCTTTTACTTCAATTCATTTCTGTTGTTAAATTACGATTTGATTTTATAACAAGTTTCGTATAAACTTTTCAATAGTCTTTTAACAAGCTCAAGAAGTTCTTATAATTCGTATACACGAAAAAGATACACATTAAACCCCCCCCCCTCTTGTATATCTAGTTTATTATATACAAGTTCTTATTAACGTGTGATTCACTTCACGAAAGCATCAGCATATCCTTAACACTACTAGAGCTCTTCTATTTCAAGCACATTTACCCAAAGCCTATTGGTCCTATGCAGTTTCTCATGGGTTGTCTTCATTATTAATCGTTTACCAACTCCTATTCTTCACAACAAAATCCCATTTCAGCTTCTTTTTAATACTGATCCTTCTTTCCATGGCTTCAAGGTTTTCTGATCACTTTGTTTTGCTTCTACCTCTTCTGTTGGTCATACTAAGTTTGATCCCAAGGCTTCTAAATGTGTTTTTCTTGGTCATCCATCTGGTATAAAAGGTTACACTTTACTCACTATTGGCACTAATCAGATTTTTGTTTCTAGAGACGTGGTCTTCTATGAATATATTTTTCCTTTTACTGTTTCTCACCAATATTCTCCTCCTTCCCTGTCTCTCCCTCAGCCTTATCCCTCCTTCGATGATGATATTTCTCCTTCTCAACCTACTTCACCCAGTACTTCATTTTCTCCTTCTCTTCCGTCATCACCATCATCATCTACTTCATCTTCTCCTTCTTCTCCCACTTCACCACAACCTCTCAGACGTTCTTGCCGTCAACATTATCCTCCTTCCTACTTGCATGATTATCATTGTGCCCTCATAACCTCAGCTCCCCTACTGATCTCCAAAGGTACACCTCATTTACTTTCTTCTGTTCTTTCTTATGATAGACTTTCTCCTCCTCATCTCCAGTATCTTTTATCTCTTTCCAATATCCCTGAACCTAAAACCTATGCCGAAACTGTCAATTTTAAGGAATGGCGTGATGCCATGGATGTTAAGATTCATGCTTTAGAACAAAATCATACTGGGGTTCTCACTCCTCTTCTTAAAGGTAAACGACCTATTGGGTGTAATTGGGTCTTTAAGACCAAATTTAAGTCTGATGGAACTCTTGATCGCCATAAAGCTCGTTTGGTTGTTAAAGGGTATACTCAAATTGAGGGACTAGATTATCTTTACACATTTTCTCTAAAGGCAAAAATGACCACTGTCTGAGTGCTCCTTGCTCTTGCTGCCTCTCAAAACTGGCATCTACATCAATTGGATGTCAACAATGCATTTCTTCATGGCGATCTTAATAAGAAGTATATATGATGCTGCCTCCTGGGTTTCAATCTCCTGGTCCAAATCTTGCTTGTAAACTGCATAAGTTCCTTTATGGTTTGAAACAAGCAAGTCGGCAGTGGTTTCAAAAATTATCTTCAGCTCTTATTTCTTTTGATTACTCACAGTCCACTGTTGATTATTCTTTATTTGTCAAGAGTTTTGGTTCGTCATTTACTGCTCTCTTAGTATATGTTGATGACATTCTCTTGATTGGAACTAATTTATCTGAGATAGACTACGTCAAGTCTAAGCTTGATCATGCCTTCAAGATTAAGGACCTTGGTAATCTAAAATTTTTCCTTAGTCTTGAAGTTGCTCGTACTACTAAAGGAATTTCTCTATGTCAAAGAAAATTCGCTCTGGAGCTTCTCTCCGACACTGGTTTTTTGTGTTCCAAACCAGCCTCTTCACCTATGGATCATCATTTGAAACTTTCCAAGGATGGTGGATCACCTTTATCTGATATTTCTTCTTACAGAACACTCATTAGTCGCTTGCTTTATCTTACTACCACCCGACTAGATTTATCCTTCACTGTGCAACAACTTAGTCAGTTCATGGACACCCCGTTTGATATTCATCTAAAGGCTGTACATTGCATTTTGCGCTACCTCAAAGATGCTCCAGCCAAGGGTCTCTTTTTTCCATCACATTCAACTTCACAACTCAAGGCTTATAGTGACTCTGATTGGGCTTGTTGTATTGATACTAGGCATTCTGTCACAGGCTTTTGTGTTTTTCTGGATGGTGCACTTGTTTCTTGGAAATCCAAGAAGCAAAATACAGTTTCCCATTCTTCTTCGGAGGTAGAATACCGTGCCTTAGCTGGTACAACATGTGAACTACAATGGTTGTTGTATCTCCTTCGAGATCTTCATATTTCTCACTCTGAAGTTGCTGTCATTTTATGTGATAATCAATCTGCCCTTCAGATTGCAGCCAATCCTACTTTTCATGAGCACAACAAACATATTGAAATTTATTGCCACCTTATGCATGAAAAGCTTCAAGCTGGAACCATTCATCTTCTTCTTGTTTGTTCTGCAGAGCAAATTGCTGATGTCTTTACCAAGCCTTTACCTCCTGCTTCTTTCAGACACAATATTTCCAAGCTGGGCATTACTGACATCCATTCTCCAACTTACCGGGGGGTGGGGGGCGGGAGATTAATAAAGAAATACTTTTCTTTAATTATTTATGTAACTAAAATGTAACTGAATCTATGTATATAAATAGGATACGTGTAAATAATAATATCAAGAAAAGCTTTCCTCGTTTTCTATCTCTTCTCTCCCCTTTTCTCTCTGCTTTCACTTTCTTCCTCCTGACTCTCTTCTCTCTGCCTCCAGTTTCACTTTAGTTTCATTCTCCGAGATTAGTCTAAATCATGAACAAAACATATGTTTGTTTCTTCTTTTGCTTCTGGAATTATCTAACGCCTGCGTTTGCAATAAAAGCCATGTTTGTATTACTGCCCAAGTATTCTGGATAATGATATTCAAATCGAAAAAGCCCCTATGATCTGCCTTCTGGAAAAATTTGTTTTTCCATATGCTTGCGTTTTACTTTTCTTGTTGTGTTTACTGCCTTGTACCGCAGGTGAACCAGTGGGTTACCTGTGGCATCGCGTGCGACACCACAGATGGATGGCGTCGTGGTGTCGCCTGGACAAGGCCAGGGAGTGGCTGAGGGCCGTTGTCGCCATGGGTGGCGTTGGAGACGCCTTATGATGACGCTAGGGACGCCGGTGTTCCCAGCCCAAGCGACGCTATGGGAGATGACAGTGACAGTGCAGTCGAAGGGTCGGCGGTATGAAGGTGATGAGTCGACGTGATTGAGAACTGTTAGAAACAGTTTGCAAAATCTGAGTGTAGGTTGGATAAACGTGGGAACACGTTAGATTATGGGTTGTGGGTAGAAGTTATCAGAAAATGGGAGAGGAGTTGAGGTCGGTTGCGTGGAGAAGATGATGGGCACGTACGCTCACGCGCCCATCATCTAAGTGCAACGCTGACTGGCGTGTGCACTGCACTGGCCAGTCAACTCTTGGTTGACTGCGTCTGCGCGTGCAATGCACGTGCTAGACTGTAATTTTTATTTTTAAAAAATTGTTTTATAGAATTTTTATTTTGTTAATTTAATAGAGAGACTAAATTAATTTATGTACCTAGTAAAATTGAAAAGTGTTTTTTAACAAAATTTTTGAAAATTGTTTTCAAAAGGAATTTTATTAGGAAAAGGTTTTGGGATTTGATTTAATTTTTCAAAGAGTTGAATTATTAAATTAAATTTGTTATCAAATTAGTAATTTGAATTAAGAAAAATTTTTAAATAATTTCTTTCATAATTAGATTATGTTTGAAATTTTAAATATAATAAGATTATATTATTTTTTGATGAGACCAGAAATTTTGAAAAATTTAAATCCTTCAATAAATTATTAAGTACACGTTATGAACGTGATAGTTTCCTTTCATTGTTTGAGAATAAAACCAGAATTTTGTTTATAGTCTAGCTTGTTGAGTAAACTCAAGGTCACTATAACCCGAATATAAATTAATGAGTCCTACTTAACTAAAATTGTATGATTTGGATGAGCAAACTCATGATCATATATATTTAGAGGCAGGGTTAGGAATAATATATGTGATATATTTTGGCAAAAGTTGTCACCTAACGATACTAAGAGTCACATGAAATATGATTGAAAAGTTGTTTTCTACCTAATTTAATTTTAATTGGTTTGTTGAGCAAACTTAAGATCAATTATTTTAAATAGGATCCTAGCCCACTAGAAAATTATTTGATAATTTTTTGACATAATAATGAGGGCTATTATTTTGAATAAAATAATGGGAGTAATCAAATAAATTTTAAAGTCCTTATTTTATTTGATTTTTTGGGTATAAACTAATATATGCTCCGGTTATGTTTTTTGGTTATTGAGTTTGAAGATGACTACCAACCTGACATTAAGGAGCATCATGGATGCCAACAAGCTGACTGGACCTAACTTTTTGGATTGACTACGAAACTTAAGAATAGTTCTTAGGTAAGATAAGAAGTTGTACACTCTTCATACTTCTTCTTCATCAGAACCTTGTTCAGATGCGACTGATGAAGATTAGGAGAAATACCAACGTTATATTGATGACGTTGAACAAGCTACATGTGTGATGTTAGTTTGCATGTCTCTTGAACTTCAGAGGCAGCATGAGAACATGGATGCACCTACTATGATACTGCACCTTAAGGAGTTATTCGGTGCACAAAGTAGGGTAGAGCGATATCAAATCTCTAAGGCACTGTTTCAATGCAAGATAACAGAAGGATCTTTAGTCAATGTTTATGTGCTGAAGATGATTAGATATATTGAAAAATTGGCCCAATTAGGTTTTGTCATGGACCATGAGTTAAGCGTTGATCTGGTGTTGCAATTTCTAAGTTTGAGCTTTTCACAGTTTGTCATGAATTTCAACATGAATCAGAAGGACATGACATTGCTTGAACTATTGAACATGCTTAAGATTGCAAAAGGGTGCCTTAAGAAAGAACCCAGTTCTGTACTTGTTGTCAGTTCTTCTAAAAGCAAGAAAAAGGGCTTTAAGAAGAATAATAACAAGAAAAGAAGGCTTCTACTAAAGTAGTAAAAGCCAAAGGAGGTGTCAAGAAGAAGAGCAATGACAAAGGCACACGTTTTCATTACGGAGTCAATGGACATTGTCAGAGGAACTGCCCATCTTATCTTGCTAACCTGAAAGATAAGAAGCTTAAGGAAGCTGTCTCTTTAGGTATGTTTATGATTGAGATCAATCATTCTACTTCTATTCCACATTCTTGGGTATTAGATACTAGCTGCGGTTCTCATTTATGTAATAACATGCAGATGTTAACAAGGAGTAGATCGTTGAGGAAAGGCGAAGTAAACCTGCAAGTTGGCAATGGAGCAAGAGTTGCTGCATTAGCTTTAGGAACTTATCGTTTAACTTTACCTTCTGGCCTTGTATTAGAACTTGATAATTGTTATTATTTTCCTATTATTACAAGAAACATCATTTCTATTTCTCATTTGGATTTGAATGGATTTGTCTTTATCATTAAGGATAACAGTTGTTCTTTTTATAAAGATGATGTTTATTATGGATCTGGATTGCTTACAAATGGTTTGTATGAGTTAGATCTTGAAAGGCCAATTCTTAACATAAATAGTAAGAAAAGAAGATTAACCAATATCCATCTTATTTATGACATTGTAGGTTAGGTCATATCAATGAAACCAGAATCACAAAATTACATAAAGAAGGATATTTGGATCTTTTTGATTATGAATCATATGAAACTTTTGAATCTTGTTTATTGGAAAAAATGACCAAACTACCTTTCAAGGGAAAGGGACAACGTTCTAATGAGTTATTGGAATTAATGCATTCAAATGTATGTGGGCCTATGTCCACAAATGCTAGGGGTGGATTCTCGTATTTCATTACGTTCACAGATGACTATTCTAGATATGGTTATGTGTACTTAATGAAATAAAAGTCTGAATTATTTGAAAAGTTCAAAGAATTTAGATTAGAGGTAGTGAAATAAAATGGAAAAGGTATTAAGATGCTTAGATCAGATCGAGGTGGTGAATACTTAGGCCACGAGTTTCTTGGTTACTTAAAAAAAATGGGATTCTCTCACAATGGTCTCCTCCTGCAACTCTATAACATAATGGAGTTTCTGAGAGGAGAAATCGTACGCTATTAGATATGGTACGTTCCATGATGAGTCATGCAGTCCTTCCTATATCCTTTTAGGGATACGCAATTGAAACCGCTATATATCTTCTAAATAGATTTCCATCTAAATCGGTTGATAACACACCATATGAGATATAGACTGGTAGAAGACCTAGATTATCACACTTACAAATTTGGGGAGGTGAAGCTTATGTGAAGTGTGCTATATCTGATAAACTTCAAGCTAAATTAGATAAATGCCAATTGGTGGGATATCCGAAAGGGAGTTTCGGTTATCAATTCTATCATCCTATTGAGCAAAAGGTGTTTGTCTTAAGACATGCTACATTCTTAGAAAGAGGATTTATTCTCAAAGAAAGTAGTGGGAGTGAGGTTGAACTTAGAGAAGTTCAAGAGCCAAAAATTCACATCGAAATGGAACAGGAACCTCAAGTTGATATATATGATGTATAACCGAGAGTTCAAGAAACACATAGCCCACGACGAACTAGTAGGATACGTCGTCCTCCACTAGATTAGATCTAAATATTGAGCAGGGAAAAGATAATGTATCGCTCATACATGACGTGCCTACTACTTTTAAAGAAGCAATATCTGATATTAATTCTTTAAAATGGCAAGAAGCTATGGGATCTGAAATGGAATCCATGTACACTAACCAAGTATAAACTTTGGTTGATGCACCTACTAGTATTGTACCTATTGGATGTAAATGGGTTTTTAAGAGAAAAACTGACATGGATGGTAATGTACATACATACAAAGCAAGGTTAGTGGTTAAAGGTTACAAATAAAAACAATGAGTTAATTTTGATGAAACCTTTTCGCTAGTGGCTATGCTAAAATGCATCAGGATCTTGTTAGCTATAGCAGCATATCATGATTATGAAATCTGGCAGATGGATGTCAAAACTGCATTTCTCAATGGGAATTTATAGGAGGATGTGTATATGATACATCCTGAAGGTTTTGAATCTAAGAGATTTCCTAATCAAGTATGCAAGTTACAAAGGTCAATTTATGGACTTAAGCAAGCGTCACGGAGTTTGAACATCCGTTTTGATGAGACAATCAAATAATTTGATTTTATCAAAAATGTGGATGAACCATATGTTTATAAGAAAGTTAGTGGGAGTGCAGTTGCTTTCTTGGTACTATATGTGGATGACATATTGTTAATTGGAAACGACATACTTATGCTACAGTCTGTAAAGATCTGCTTGTCCAAGAACTTCTCTATAAAGAATATGGGAGAAGCAGCCTATATTATGAGAATAAAGATAAAAAAGGTTGCTTAGATTGTCACAATCCACATACATTGATAAAGTGCTAAAGAGGTTTAGCATGGAGAATTCCAAAAGCAGATTCTTACCCATATCGCATGGGATTTCTCTTTCACAGATTATGTGTCCAAAGACATAAGAGGACAGAGATAAAATGGATTGTATTCCATATGCTTCGGTAATTGGATCAATCATGTATGTGATGTTATATACTAGACCAGATGTTTCTTACGCTTTGAGCACTGGAAGGCTGTGAAAAACATCTTAAAGTACTTGAGAAGAACTAAAGATATTTTTTTGGTCTATGGAGGAGATGAATTGACAGTTCAACGATATTCAGATGCTAGTTTCTAGTCAGATCATGATGATAGTAGATCACAGTTAAGGTGCATCTTCATTTTAAATGGTGGTGCAGTTAGTTGGAAGAGTTCCAAATAACCAACCATTGCAGATTCAACAACCGAAGCCGAGTACATTTCAGTGTCAGAGGCAACAAAGGAAGCAGTTTGGATCAAGAAGTTGATCACTAAACTTGGAGTGGTTCCTAGTATTACTAAGCCCTAGTTTTGTATTGTGACAACAACGGTGCTATTGCACAAGCAAAGGAACCCAGGTCTCATCAGCGATCTAAACAAGTACTCAGGAAGTTTCATTTGATCAGGGAGATAGTGGAGCGGAAAGACATAGCATTGGAGCGAGTTCCTACTAAAGAGAATCTAGCAGATCCTCTTACTAAGCCATTGTCTCAAAAGAGACATGGTAGACATATGGATGGCTATGGTACTCGATACATTAGCAATTGGCTTTAGTGCAAGTGGGAGATTGTTAGTTTATGCCCTTGCAACTAATTTATTTTGGTTGTAAATTTATTTGTATGACATTATTATAATTCAATAAAAGGCATTCTTTATCTTTGTGTATTTGTTAATTATTTTATTATTAATCATGAAGATAAAATCCATGAAATAATTATTATACAATTAGAAATTATAATACGATTATAATTATGAGATTCGAATTGCAATTTTTATATATTATTCCTAAATGTTTCTAGTCGTAGTTTCATCAAGACGGGATATTGATGAAATGGTTAGATTAACACATGTTTGTTTCTTTCTTATGAAGAAAGTAATTGATCTCATAGATTAAAGTGTATAGACACTTAAACAAACGTGTGGGCACTTATTAGAGAATAAATTCACTGAACTGACCCGATTATGAGAATCCCGAATGGAACATTACTTGTGTGTCTATGGATTATCTCATAATGATGGTTGTATAATTGATCCTCAGACTTGAGATCACCAAGGTATCTAGTATGAGAATTACTGTATTTTGATGCTACTTATGAATTGTCCTAAGATAATTCAATCGGTAGTAATTGGATACATTATGAATCATATGTAGATAGTTGAGTAAGTCAATATAGGATTCGTCACTCTAAAGTAATTAGAGAGAATATTCTAACTGTTCTTGATTAGTAATGATTTATTGAATTCTTTGGCCAGAGTGAATTGATATTTAAAAAGGTATTTTCAAATTTCAATTATAAATCAATTATTAATTAGCAAGAACAAACATAATTAGATAATAAAAGTAGACACAATATTCAGACTCTGTCCAATTAGAATATGATGGACAGGTTAAGTCAATCACTATGACATTCCTGATATTTGGGTAATCATGACATGTTGCTAGACGTCAATCATAATTTATGATTATGAATTTTGTAATTGGAGAATTAAAAAAGAAGTTTTAATTTATCTAAGTCCAATTGTGAATTAGAATTATAATTTATAAGCATTGTCAATTTGTTAGGAACCTAATGGATCACACATCAAAGAGCAATTTATGAAAGAAAAATCAATTTAATTAAGTTGGACTTAATTATAAAGTTCGAGAAACTTTGAGAATTTAATATGAGATATTTGATTTTATTAAGATTAAATTAATTCTAATTAGAATTTGATTTTAATTATAATTAAATAGATTTAATTTTAATAAATGACATGATTTTTCTATAAAAACAGGAAAAGCTTTTAGAAGCTAGCACTTTTGTCTTTTTCCTCTCAAAATCTGTTTGGGAATTACTCTGTGGATGCCATTAGAAGCCGGACGCTTGGACAGCTCGTGATTGATCGATTGGAAAAAGTTTTCAAAGATTTTCAATAGGAAAGCGAACAAGGTACGATTTCTAAATCGTTTTTGTTTTTATTCAAGTTTTACAATTATCGGGATCTAGTTGGAATCTGTAAAAGAATTTTTGTTTTCGCTGCATTCGTAATTCGATCGTAGTTAGATTCTAACACTTAATTGGTTTTATATATTCACTAACAAATATTGCTACAAGAATTGGGCGTTGTTTTTATATTTGAGGATCGATATTGCAAGAAACCCAACCGAAACTTATTTTATTTGTTCAATTTTTGAATATTTGTTTGCGTGACTTAATCTCATTCCAGCTGCATATGCATGCCTGATAATTTTTTATTAGAGTTCAGATCAACTGTCGCTGAAATTACACAGGTGTTGCATACATATAGCCGACCACACGTTTCTTAAATCTCTTGGCGCGATGCAATTAAGTAGCGTAAATTATATATTGCATTGAGGTCCACTTTATTAAGTTCCCGCGTAACTGTTATCCCGAAAAGAAGAAAAAATCTTTTGGATATCTTTGCCTGATGGTCCAATGTCTAAATGTTACGTAATGCTTATTGCATTATTAGTTACTTAATCATGAAGCTAGTGATTATGTATTTCACATTATGACCATGAATACCAACTCTAAAGGTGGAATATTGGGTTTGGAAACTTAGGTCTTGCAGAGCTAAATTGTCGAAACTACTGTAAAATTTTCTGGAAATTCGTAGAATTTTGAATTTGATATTTCAACTTTGTTATAAAATATACCTGTTGCAGGTAAGTGAAGCTAAAAAAAGTTCAATTATTTTGATGTGTGCTGGGAATCATTTTCTTCTCAAACTTCAGTTCACAAAAACTTGTAAACATAGCCTTAAAAAAAAAAAAACTTGTAAACATAGTTTCCTTGAGAATAATGTCTTTAAGGGGCGTTTTCTAATTGCAATTCTGAAAAATTAACCAACGATGACGAAAGCTACATAGTTGTTTTTGACAAATTATTAAGTTACCCACTTTTGGACCCTATAATTAATTGGTTTGAAACAATCCCAACAAACACCATTTTATAACCAATTTATCTCAAAAACGTCTTCAATACAACTCAAATTTTATTTTTGATTATTTATACTATAAACAAAACATAAAACTATTTATTTCTACATTAACGTTACAACATAAGGTTTGGAAACAACTTCTTTAATAATATATAATGAGTGAGTAAAAGATATGAATTTGGGTTGGTGTACGTTGAAATGGTCCTGGTCCATCAAGGCTGCCTTCAACTTGATTTTCCTCTTTTCTGATCGAACACTAGGGTTACCGCCACGTTCAAGTTTACCAAATTTTTTATCATAAAAGAAAGTGCCATTTCTATATAATTGCTGCTCAAAAGTCAAGACCATGGGCATATAATAAGACAGCTTTGCGTGTGGTCTGAGCCCAAATTTTTTAATTCTTGACCATGAATAACCCCTTGAAACCAGACGGTCAGTTCCAAAGGAAAATATGTAGGATACGTGGTATGATGCATCCTCTCGGGTTGAGCCAAAGGTATATACACTTACTTGAATACATTAAACTAAAGAAGCCATGAATCCCACACATGCTAATATGCTCAATGTCATTGTGTGTCAAAATATATATGAAACCAGCTTGGTCAACTCTATACATTATTCTTATTAGCTAAATTCGTCTAATGTTGGTTCAACAAATTTCACCTAAAACTTTTAGGACATGTAATGAGATAGACCCGTAGGCTGACTTGTTCAAATTAATGATCCGTGAAATTAAAGCAACGCGATACATATTCGTGTCAGAAAGGACAAATTAGCTGTTGATAATTATATCATTATATTAAGCATGAATTTGGTATAATAAAAATTATTTTTTTTAATAGATGCATTTGCGTTTGCTGGCTTGGGTGGGGCTGGGGCTACCTTCAGATGCAAATTTCACTCGTTGAGCTGGAGACAACGTTAGGCGCGAAGTTCATTCGCTAGGCTGGGGGCAACTTCACGTGCTGATGCTTTAGGCTATGTCTCTTTAAAGATGCTGATTTTACGTGCATACAAGAAAAGATTCTGGAGTGGTTAATGACAATACTTATCAGATGATTTAGATTCAAGTTTAGAAAATATGTTTAGTAGAAGATTTGTGCTTTCTATTATAGCAAATTTTCTTTGATAACTCGGGCGATAGAGACGAGATGAAGTCATGGGAGTGAAGGCATGTGAATGAGGGGAGGAAGAAGAGCAAGCAACGCGGCAAGTCACGGCGTCTTATCTCTTCAGGGAGTAGGGTGTGGGCAGCAGGGCCGTTCCTATCGTTTTATAGGCCCTGGGCGAAATAAAGAAAATGCCCCATTAAATCAACAATATATTTAAGTTTACATGTTTGTATCAAACATAAATGACTCAATTTATAAATCTACATACTCAACCAAATATTAAATGATCATAACATCAGCTAATAATATTTTACAAATATCATAATCAATAAAATAACTAAAAATAGTAACAATAACAACAAAATAGCAATAGTAGCAATCACAAAATAATATTAGATTGCAAAACACTAAGAAAATTACACTAACAAATACACAAAGGATCATGATTTATGAAAAACAATTTTTTCGTGCATTTCTAGATGTAAAATCATTAATAATATTGTCAAGATCAATATTGTCTAACATATCCTTCTCAATATATAACATAGCTAAACCATTCAACCTTTCTTATGACATTGATGACCTCAAGCAGGCTTTCAATAATTTTAACTTTGAAAAACTCCTCTCAGCTGATGCTACAGTCACAGGTATAGTCAATAAAATTCGATAAGCAATTGAAATATTTGGATAATAATCTACAGCTTTAACAAATTCTAAAATTTCAACTGATGACATCAACTCATTTGGCAAAGTCATTTGTAATACTTTTAATTCAAAAAAAGATCATCTAAATTCACATCTGACACATTATCATGAGAAAAAGTCTTCGTAAAATTAGTACAACATTTTCTTAATTTGTTATCATCAAATGACCTTAACTTCCTTGAATCAACTAAGAATCCAAAAATATTATCAAATGTCTTTAATTGTTCAAATATATTCTTTAACAAAGTAATTGCCATATCCACAACAACTAGAAAGTAATTAACTCTGAAAGAATCTTCAGCTGATTGTATTTCTCCATTATGGTTAATTTAATCAAATTGTCTTTTCCTAATACTATAACATCTAGTTAGAAATGTAGGCTCTATATTCATCTCGAGCGCAAGACTTTTGGCAATATTCTTACTAGAGATAAACCCTTCATCTCTATTGTTGGCCCTGGTCCCCGTACGTAATTTATGGCGACTATGTGTCATCATTTGAAAATTTATTTGCAATAATATAATAATTGGGAACATTTCAATAAAATAATTTATAACCTTAAATTTAATTAAAAATCTATATGCGGAAGATTTTGTGGTGAGGTTGTAAAATAATTTCAGAAATAAAATTTAATCATTCAAAAACCTAATGATTTAATAATAACAATTAATTATTAATATTAATTTCATAGGAAAAGTTAAAATAAGACTCACAATTTAATTCAAAATTGTCCATATCTAACATGAATAAATATTAAAAGAATTAAGAGTAAAAGGTTTAGTTGTAATTTAAATAAATAATAAAAAATAATAAGAAGAAATGGGAAGAGACTGCGAGACGACTGTTCCAGACACAGTGCGCCTCGTGATTGCGACTTGATCGCGGTCGCGAGTTTGTGAAAAGGGATGGTCGCGATCGCGCTGAGTTGCGATCGCGACTTTCCTTGGTTTTTGCGATCGCGATTTTCGGAGATTTGGGGACTGTCGCGATCGTACTCTGTTACGATTGCGACTTCCACCCTAATCGATTAAAAAAAAGTAACCATTCATTCTAACTTATACCAAATTATGCATAAGGCACCTAGACATAGCCATCTTATAAAGCTTATAACTCCCACATCAGTTGTCCAAAAATTGCGATCTTTATAGCGATAGAAAGCTAAGAGGATAATCTACAATTTTCATTTAAACCACTAAACCTAATTCTGCCTAGATCAGTCCAGATTATGTCCTAAAGTTTCAGATTATACTTTTTACCCCATTCCTTATTTTCACCCACCAATTCACAACAATTCTCACCCAAATTTCACAGGACCCAAACCAACATAGAATTTCTTACATACCAAGCTCCTTTTCTACACAATTTACCACAACCAAACCATCACATTATCTCCCCATCATTAAGCATACTCAATTCAATCCCATAGGGTAAAATTCTACATACATATATAAATGTCAATCCATAACAACACAAAGTTAC
>JAOSBN010000003.1:30194241-30210946 GCA_027563595.1 Erythroxylum suave
CGACCCTATTCACCACTTTACTCGTTTAAGTGTTCTAGAGTAGGAATTTATTTTTGTTGGTTTGACACGCCATCAATGGTCTAAAGCAAACTCCTCGAGTATGGTATGAGAGGTTAAGTAACTTTCTACTTGAGAATAACTTTGAAAAAGGAAAGGTTGATAGAACCTTATTTAGAGAATGATTTACTCATGTGCAAATATATGTTGACGACATAATATTTGGTATTAATAATCCATCCTTTTGTGAAGAATTCTCAGTATTAATATAGGGAGAGTTTGAAATGAGCATGATGGGAGAATTATCACTCTTTCTCGGATTACAAATCAGACAAACAAAAAAAAAGGAATCTTCATTAGTCAAGATAAACACACAAAGGAACTAATCAAGAAATATACCTATGTACACAAGAACCAAACTTGATAAAGATGAAGAAGGCACAGCTACGGATGAGACAAAGTGTAGAGGAATGATTAGATCACTATTATATCTTATAAGCTCAAGACCAAACATTATGCTTAGTATGTGTCTTTGTGCACGGTTTCAATGAAATCTAAAAGAAAGGCACCTTCAAACAGTCAAACAAATCTTTCGATATCTCCATAGAACTATGGACTTTGGACTGTGGCATCTAAAAACTGATTCATTTGACATAATGGGCTATTATGATGGAGATTATGTAGGTGATAAAGTCGATCGAAAAAGAACAAGTGGTCACTGTTAATTTCTTGGAGAATGTCCAGTATCCTAATCCTAATAAGAACAAAAATTGCACAATGCTTTCGATAACTGAAGTGGGATACATAGCAGTTGCCAGCTATTGTGCTCAAATCTTATGGAGGAAGTATTAACTATAAGATTTTTCTCTAAACTTTTCTCATATTTCTATATTATGTGATAATACAAGTGCTATAGATCTTTTTAAAAACCCTTTGAATCATTCTAGGACTAAGCATATAGAAATCAATCATCATTTAATCTTTCTAAAAACCATGTGCATCATTCTAGGACTAAGTATATAGAAATCAATCATCATTTTCTTAAAGATCATATTTTAGAAGGAACCATTGATCTTTTGAATGTTAGTACTGAGAATCAAGTAGCTGACATTTTCAGCAAGTCACTCTTTGAAGATAGATTTTGCATGTTAAGAAAAGAGCTTGGAATGTACAAATTCTCTAAAATTATTTCTACATGAATATTCTCTGGTACTTATCCTTGCATTTCATTTAACAAGATCCTTCTATCTTAATCCCTTAGAAACTCTCTCTCAGTTTAGTAGGCCCCTTTTAGTTTAGAAGGCTCCTTTATGTTAGAAGGCTCCTCTCAGCATAATAGAGTAAGATTACAAATGTCTTAAAAGATAGGGAGTCATTAATGATGACGTATGTGTGCGTAGATTGACAAATCTAAGTCCACGTATGTCAGAAGATACATAACTGATTACGCTTCCTCTTCTAGTCTATACGTCTACTCATCTTCTTACTTAGTATACCCTGAGTAAACTTCCTTCATTTTCTCATCTCTGTCATTCTCATTCTCACTTTGAGGAAGCCATCATCAACAATGAGCTATCTGTAGAACAGGACCTATTTGAAGAAATTCCTAGAGAAAAAAGGTCCAAGAAACTAATGGCCTATAAGAAGGGAAAATTGTCACCACAAATAAAATCTTTTCAATCAATGGAAGCTAAAGCCCGCTATGAAATATGATATAAGAAGAGAAAAGTGGTTATTGGATGCATTGTGCCTCATATGTTTGATGATATTGTTATTCCTCTCTCTACTTTCTTTGTTGTTGTTGGGTGGGAGAACTTTTTGAATTTGGATGATACAATTTGTGATGAATTAGTCAAATATTTTTACAAACACAAGCGAAAAGAAGAAATTGATGGAAAGGTAGCCATCATATCTTGGGTTCGGGAATGTGAGATCTTGATAATAAAGGATATATTGGGGAGCATTTTGAACATAGTCTCTATCGGTAGAGCTGACCTTCCTTGCCATAAGTGAGAAATTGTTGATCTTGATTTGGGAAAGGTTGTGGACTTCATATGTCTACATACTGAGAATGCCTATGAAGGGAGATGTATAGAAATGTAGACCTACTACCTAGATGTCTTGCATCAATATCAGCTACTTCAATTTTTCTAAGAAGTAGCTCAGTAGAAAGATGTAGTCTCCTAGATACCTATATGATATACAATCTACTGAAGGGCAATAAAATGAATCTTTCAGCAATGATTCTGAAGTTTATGGTGGAAAAGGGAAGCCACAAGAACATTACTAGAGGTCTACCTTATGGAATGTTATTAACCAAGATCTTCATATATTTTGGCGTTCCTTTTGACAATTTGACATAGTATGAACCTGGCAAGTTTCATTCCTCTATCCCCTCCCAGTTAGGGCACAAGCAGGAAGAAAAAATTTGGGTGGAGAAGAAAACAGAAAGAATACCGGACTTCTTAGGTCCTACCTTAGAGTAGAGGACTGAAATGATACCAGATATTGTAGGTTCTACTCTAGAGCAACAGGCTCCTGTCCCTCCTCAGGACTTAAACAATATGGATATTTTACAACTATTGAGGAACATTCACTCAAATCAGGATCAAATACACGAATAAATAGATAGCCTTAAAAACCAAGTCCTGGATTTGTAAATTTTCCTTAGGAAATCACCTCACTAATTGTGTCAAAATTTTTCGAACTTCCTCCGTGTACTCCTTTATTCTTTTTGATAATGACAAAAGGGGAAAGTATATGATATATTTTTACATATTTTTTGCATATATGATGATATATTTTAAAATGCATATTTCTCATTGCTACTCGAATATATATGTGATTGATTATGCTGTTGAAATTGTGAATATCTATGATATATAAACGATAGGTTCCTTTCTTAAGATATAGGCTCCTGCTAATTATGACTAAACATATAAAAGTCAAAGTTATCTTTGGAAATCATTTATTATCACTTTGAATTTTGAAAAATATATCGATTATTGCATGTCATCATCAAAAAAAAGGAACATTGTTAGCTCAAGGTTTATAAGTAACGATTTTGATGATAACCATATAATATTTTAAAATTCAAATTGGATTTATCCTAGTAAAATTAACGGTCTATTTCTCAAAAAGGAAATAAAATCATAAGAAATACATTTTCCTTCTTGCAGGAACTTTTTTTATAAACTTACGTTATTAAAAAATGGTTTATCCAAAAGGTGGGACGTGAGCCCATGCCATCAATATGAGATTCAAATTTGTTGCCCTCAATCAAAGGCAATACTATAGATTCCCAAACCAAATAGTTGCTACGATCCAGCTTAATTGTAGTGATTTGATTAGAGGAGCTAAACAGAGTATGGGTTTTTGGAGCTGAGGAAGAGAGCCCAACAGAATCGGAAGTTGCAAATGAAACCGACATGGTGCAGGGCTCTGATACCAAGATAGAAAAGCTAGGGTAATGAATGAATATTATGAGGCATATATACTGTGTGCTCAGGCTCTCTTATTATATATAGGACAAAATACAATACAGTAAGACAAAAGAATCATAACAGAATGAGGGAGACCCTAAGAGAACCTATAACAGCAATGCACGTATGAAGAAAGAGAAGAGGATACAAAATATTACATTTGTACATGATTATATAAATAATACAATCTGTTATGTTCTAATAAGGAGGCGTCAATGTTACGAGCCCAAACATCACAGGCCCAAGCATCGCCCCATCTAATTCAATTAGGACTATTAGAAAGGCTAAATTCCCAACCAGATATTTAGATTTTGTATAAGAATCCATTGCATGATTGTGATAGGTAACGAATAGGCCAAAACAAATGTTGTATTCTGTCGAGAAAAATTCTATATACATGACGATTTTTTATTAGTAATGCTATTATTAGTCGGTGAAACATTCACATCGAAGTAATGGCAGGATTAAAAGCAAGATGATCATTTGTGGAACAAGAATTTTTCGTTGGTTTTAATTTTGATGAAGATGATGTATAGTTAGTTGCTTCATGGCTAGCAAGATTCTCAAAGATCCTCACAATTATAGAAAAAATAGGTCTTATATTCAAGAATATCAATTGCGTCGTGAGGAGAGATATACCTGCTTCTTATGATTTGATGAAAGAATGGCATATAAACCGGGATGTGCTTGCCCACAACATTCTGCATTATCATTGAATGGTTTATTTCTGTTAAGAGTATTTAAACTTGACCTAAATGATCTACTCCAACGTGAGGCAGGTTCATGAATGGCCTTATCATTTGTCTAGGGTAGTTTCCTAGAGAATACAGTGAAGGAAGAGAACCGGGGATTGACTGGGTCAAGGTTATCATTACCGAATATAAACCGACAACAATTTTGCGGGGGTTTGGAACCTCCTCATTGAATGAAGATACACAGCAGAACTGTGGTGTGGACGTGAAAGATTGCAGATTTGCAGCATCAAGCATACATTCACAAGTTAATTATTACAAACAAAAAGGAAAACTTGATTTTTCCTCTAATGGAAACCAGAACCCATTCTTATAAAATAAATATAACATTACACCAATAATTATAATCATTTGCATTAGCATGTTTTATTTAGAGAGGTGGGACACTCTGTTCATTTCTGAAAAAATTAGTAGGATCAACTTCAGTTTTCACTCGTACTAACCTGTCAAAATTATTCTTGAAGTACTTTTTCCCCCAAATGCTTGCTTTCTGATAACTTGTTTTACCGGCTGGATCGTTCACTCCAATATCAAGATCCCTGTAATTCGCATATGCTTCTCTAGGATCTTTGGAAACATAAAGACCCATGTAACTATAAAGTTTCCTAATCCAAGTTAAGTACTTCTCACTGCTTTCCGCTTCATCCCAACTCACCAAATATCCAATTTTGCATATATTACCGGCTCTATGAGGGAACGGAATATTGGACTCTGGGATCTCACTCATTCGTCCTCCATATGGTATCAGTTCCATGCCCGCTACATCCACTTCGTCTAACATCTTCCATACCGTTTCAAATACTGTTTCTGGTATTGGTACCTTTAAGTAGTCCGATTTTGCCTTAAATGTAGATTTTAACAAAGTCCTGTCCAGTAGTATTTCTAATGGCGTACCACTTGGGATATCTGAGAAGTAGAGGTTAGATTCAACCCAGCTCATCTCGGAACAATCTTCTTTAGCCAATCCCAGATCACGAAACCTTTGTTGCACCAATTGAAGAAGCTCGTTGATGCCACCAAGAAATAAGCCTGTAAATTTAGCTTCTTTTGTTAAACTTCCGCCTGGGCCAGAGTTAGTCTTCTCAACGAAAGCTAATATGTACAGATCTTCAGGTAGGTTATTTGCTATGTATTGCCACCTGTGAACTAGCTTGGTCGCGTTGTTTTCCTTCGTTGTTCGAGCCGTGAACACGGTCACAGTAGGAGGAACTGGAACCAAAATTATCTTCCATGCAACAACTACTCCGAAGGTGTTCCCTCCACCACCTCTAATGGCCCAAAACACATCTTCTCCCATTGAAGATCTGTTCAGAACCCTTCCATTTACGTCAATCAACTGTGCATCAATTACGTTATCTGCAGCGAGGCCATATTTACGCATCAAGTTGCCATATCCGCCACCACTAATGTGTCCTCCCAGACCTACACTAGGGCAGTCTCCGGCAGGAAAGGCAAGAGTTCTGGTTTTCTTGATAAGTGCATAGTAAAGCTCGCCAATGGTCGCACCAGCTTGCACCCATGCATGTCTATTGCCCAAATCCAAAGAAATATCTCGTAGATTGATCAGATCTATGATGATAAATGGGAGAGTATAAGAGATATAAGAAAGACCTTCTAGGTCATGGCCACCGCTCCGAACTCTAACTTGTAATCCATGTTTACGTGAGCAAGTAACGGAGGCTTGAATATGAGATAGGGTGGTTGGGGTTACAATGACTAGAGGCTTCGGGCTGGTAGTTGTATTGAACCTTAAGTTTTGGATAGAGAACTCCAGGACAGAGGAATAAGAAGAATTGTTTGGGCTGTAGATGAGCTTGGATATGGAGGAGTTCTCTGAACATCGGTAAAGGCATTGAAGAAAATCATTGTGGGACTCATCTGAAGTTGCCAATGAGAAAAGAATAGCAACAAGAAATGGAAACATTTTAAGACTTGCAGCCCTCATCTTTGAAATCTGATGGTTCTGTCCTCAGGAGAAGTCATTTTAATATAAAGATACAAGACGTGAAGAGAAGAGTTGCGATTGGATTACAGCAATCGTAAGCCATTTTTGGTCAAAGTTTGTATCTCCAAGCAATCCCATCAAGTTTTTCTACTTCCCTTTTCTTAATGAGTTTCCGATAAGATTCATATAAGTACAAGTAAACATAAATTTGCAAGAAATTTAATGGACAAGCCATATTGAACATCTATATTTCTGTATACACCATTTTTAAACCTTTCGACTTAAGAATGGAAAATAAACTTGTCAATTTACTTCCATTTTTAACTGCTGTTCCTGCAATAAACTTCACTTTTTAACATGCAGTTGTCAGACTTGGATACTCAACTCCTTCAATTATATGTCGGCGAATATCTTGAAATGAATATAAAATGGATAAAACCGTGTCAAGGAGTTGACTTTGAACCCAACTGTGTATGAACTAGAGGGTGCGATTGAAGTCTTGGTGGTAGGTAAACAATCTCATCCTTTACTAGTTAAACATGTGCAAGTATACATGTACTTATCCAAGCCAAGCCAAGTAACATGGTGCGTGAGTACTTGCAGATGTTTATATATATATATATGCACACACACACACATATATATACACACATATATGTGTGTTTGTATGTATATACATACATATATGTATGTGTGTGTGTATAATCAATTTGGGAATTTATATGCTAATTTGTTTATCACTAATTATGCTTAAAGCTTATGCATAGTACGATAAACATTCCCTAATTGAAAATTGAGAAAGAAAGGTAGCTTTGAAGATGTTCTTTCAGAAAATGGGGATAGGATCCAATTTCAACCGTAGTAAAATAATTACGAAATTTTTTTATATTTTAATTATTCAAAAATCAAGATTACTTTAATTCTACAAAATAATTAACAATTAAATTCATAATAAAATATGAATCTTAATTTATACCTTATTTTGAAATCTAAGCCTTTTCTTATCCTATCATTTTTTAAATTGATTCATCTCAACTAATGTAGTCGTACAAATGATTGACTCTAAAGATATCCACATAACATGTTGAAAGAACTCTCTAACTTTTACAGAAATGGTTAAACAAGAAGTGCTAGCTCTATTAGAGCTTAAGTCTATTATTAATACATTTTAGACATTTTAATAATTTAACTTATTTTTTATTTTAATTTTAATTAAACTTTAATTATAATTAGAAATAATTATAATTAAATACCAATTATACTCAAACACTATAACAAACTAGGTTTTTAGCGACGAATTTAATCGTCGTTAAAGAAATAAAAATCGTCGCTATTGCTAATTTGCGACGATTACATTTCGTCACCCAAATCGTCGCAGAATCCCAGTAGCAAAACAACATCTTTGACATTTCACATAACTCGTCGCAAAAAGGTTTTTGCGACAAAAATAATTCGTCGGGAAAAATTATTACCGACGATATGGTAAAACGTCGGTAATGTTTTGGCGCAACGTACTATTTTGGTAGATAAAAGTCTTTTCCCAAGAAACAATAGGCACTAGTATTTAGTTTAGTGACGATTTAATTTTTGTAGTAAAAAACTTTTAGCTACAAATTCTTCCTGTAGGGAAATGTTTTTAAAGACGTTTTCTGAACAAAGGTAAAAAGTTTTTGTGACGAATTATATTTGGTTGCTAATAATCATCAGTGACGATTTTTCTTTAGTGGCAAAAAAGTTTTAACTACGAAATATTTATTGTAGCAAAAAAATTTTACCAACGTGTTTTATAGTAAGGAATTAGTTTTTGTGCCGAATTTGATTTAGTAGCTAATAGTAATTAGTGACAAAATTTAATTTTTAATTTAATAATAAATATAAATTTTGTAAACGGATTTATTTTAATTTATGACAATATTTTAGTTTTTTTACGAATTACTTTTGATAGCTTATATTATTTAAAAACAATTTTGAATTTTGAATTTAATAATTATTATAATTGTTAAAAACGAATGGTATTTGCATTTTATTACAAATTTTAAGACATTTGTAATATTTTGTAAATAATCATAAATTGAAATTAAATAAACATATAAAATGGAATGCATGTCATATATAAAACAATGTTTACATCATTTACAAACTAAGAGTCTGAATCTTTGTCACTAGCACTGTGATAAGAAAAACCTAGGATTTGTTTGATTAATTTTTTAAGGTTGCTAATTTCTTTTAGTTCCCAATTTAATTTGTCTTCTGTACATTGTAATTTGTTTTTTGTGCATTGTAATTTTGTCTTCAGTTCTTGGTTCTCCTCTCGAAACGTTGTCAACAATGCTGATCGTAAGGAAGAGACTCCAACCGGCTTAGGGCCATACCCAAGCCCTTTGATATAAACCGATCGTGTACCAAGGACATTATCGCAAATGTCATCGATATTGGGTTGATTTCCCTTAGCCAATGACGTTTGCAACAACTCCTGCATCTTGATCTACAATGTAAAGAAGAAAATGCAGTTAACTTAAAAATTATTAGTTAATATTATATTTAAAATTGTAATATTAATTTATTTCTACTTACATAATTATTTTATGTCTCATCCAATGTCTAGCCTTGCCCTTCCTTGTAGAGTGTGTGCTTGTACAGTGTGATCCGATCACACTGTTGCCCTTGGAGTTGTGTTTGACTCTACAATAATTGATCACACTGTTGCCCTTAGAGTTGTGTTTGACTCTACAATAATTAAAAATAAATTGAACCAATTACAATTTATTGTATTAAAAAATAGAATAATAAATTGAACACGTTATACTTACTAATTCTTGTCGAACAACGACAAATGATCTGGACCTAGTGTTATGCAGAGTCGTCATTTTTGCTCTATTGGCCTTCGCTTTCTGACACTTTTCCTAAATAAAGAGAATTTGTCATAAAATCTATAAATACAATTAATGTAAGAAAAAAATGAAAAGAAGAAAACAAACCTAAAATTGCGGTGAAGCCTAATAGTCACACAATTTATGTCAATTTGTTTTAGTCTTCCTTTTCGGCACATGTCTCCTAGCCTCTTCATCAGCTGGGAAGGACTAATAATATTTAATCAGTTGATAACGATGATCCTTCAGTCTTTGTTTCAGCAGTGAAGAGATGCTACTCGAAACCTCAGGCTGCTCAATATCTACAATATTGAGCTTCATCTGTGAAAACACGTGTTAGATAAGGTATTAATTTAGTTAAGCGAAATTTGAATATTTATAATGAAATCAATTGAAATAATACTGAACCTTTATCCAAAGCATTTTGAAGCAAGTTGTCTTCCTTCAACTGTCTGACATGCTGAAGGCAAGGCAACTCATTCCGAACAGCAACGCCTAACTCACTAGCCAATTTTGCTGCTTGGATCTTATCAATTGGGCACTCTTGTATCGGATGAATAGTCACGGACAACTTGGAATTCATTGCAATATTCATCTATTGCAACTCAACACCTTTTGTCTTTCCTCTACCTCGTTTTCTGAGGCCAGTATTAGAACCTAAAAAAATAACATAATAATTAAAAGAGACAAAACATTTGATGAGAGCATAAATGTATATACGTTTGGTTATCAATAACAAACCTGAAGATCCCTCATGACTACTAGACGATGTTGGTAGAGGTTGTTGTTGCTGACTTCCCTCATGCGATAATGCCATTGCTGGTTATTCTGTTAGAGAGACTTCATCACCACCCTCTTTCCTTTGTTATGGCCAGGTCCTATAGTAATCAACCTGTGTCAAAATCAACAACATCAACAATATCAGAAAATAGACAACAAATAAATAAAATGATAAATTATCGCAAAAATATAACTAAAACATTAAAATTATGCTTATAATCATCGTAAATTAACATAACTACAATATCAACAATATAAGACCTATAATTATGTTATTAACATTTTAAAGAATAAAAACAATGAAACTTACATTCAATCATCGTCATCAAGATGAAGAAAATCATCATCATTAAGATGATATTCTTTTGATTCTTTATCACTAATATATTCCAGCAAAGTATCGCCATTGTCATTGAAGTCATCCTGAGTATAGTCTTTATCTATTTGTAAGATAAGATGAGGTTAGATTTCATCCAGTTGAACTATATGTGGCTCGACATCTCTCTTATAGAATGAAGATATATTTGCATCTTCTACTCTAATGCCTTCGTTATTAATCTCCAATCCACTATTTTGATAGACTTCATCAACATCTTCATTTAATTCACCAACATCCCTTTCACAGAAATCAAAGACATTCCTTTATTGAAACTTTTGAACAACCTTCCAATTGCGACCCAATACAATATCGTTGACAAAGAAAACTTGTTTGGATGTCTTACTAGCATTTATGTTAGTAATATGCCCATTCACTCTTATGTCAGTTAGATCAAACTACTTGCATTTAAATAGAACAATCTTCTTATCCTTGATGTAGTGCAACTCTATAATTTCAAATATGACACCGTAGAAGTCAATTACTTCGTCATCATGACATCCTTCAATGACAACCCCACTATTTTGACTTCTAACTCAACTATCTCAATCTTATATGTGATATCGCACCCCATTAACAATGCAACCTGTGCATTTCTTCCCACAAATATAAGGCCCACATACCAAACTATATAATATTATTATCGCTTCTTGCACGTTATGATTATATAATTGTATCATCTGTACGACAAATTTAAAATAAATATGAGGATAAGACATGTTCTCATATAGAAATAAACTTCTCCCTGTGTCTTTTTTCAACATTAATGATCCCTTTGCTTCGAATTGTGTACTTGTGCTCTCTAATAGGGAAAAAATGCAGTAACATCAATGAGTTAATAAAAGAAATTATAATATGATTGTTTGAATGAAAAGGAATATACGTACTACATGTATGTATCAACATTCTTGTAATTATTCGAAATATACCAATGGGTAATTTCGAATTCGTCCTTACTTAACTCAACATATTTACCTGCACCAAGTGGCCTCACCTTTTACGAGAAAATAGACAAACTACCATCGTCATTGAAATCAAAGTTACGTTCTGGTCTATTAAATCTCGTCTCCACATCAGTTAAGTACATTGAGCAAAATGTCAAGTATTCATTGCTATATAAGCCTCTGCAGTAGACTTCTCTGTTCGAGCTCTGTTATATACATAACGCTTAAGGGAGCATAAAAACCTAAACATAAATAGTTAAACAATTAGGAATTGTTACTAACAAATAACATGGCAAAAACTTGTTGAATTTAACATAAATTACCTTTCAATCAGAAACATTCATCGAAGTTGAACCTGTCTACCAAGTTTTGCTTCATATGGTAAGTGAATTGCCAAATGGACCATAACATCATAAAACAATGGGGGGAATAATAGTTCAAGCTTACATAGAATCAATGCTATGTTTTTCTCCAATTTATCAAACTCTTTAACTTAAAGTGTCTTGCAAAATAATTGTTTAAAAAACACTCCCACTTGACCTAAAGTAACAGACACATCCTTCGGCAAACACCCACGTATTCCAACAGGAAGTAGCCGTGGCAAAAGTACATGACAATCATGACTTTTCAACCCTGACACTTTTCCTTCTTTAACATTCACACAACGACCTATATTAGATGCATACCCATCAGAAAATTTGATTGATTGAAGGAACTGACAGAATGTTTGTTTCTCACTTTTTGACATGTTGTAACAAGTAGGTGGAATAAAGTATGATCTATAATCTCTTCTTCTCAAATGCAAATCTTTTCTAATATTCATGTCTTCCAAGTCTAGTCTAGCCTTAATAGTGTCTTTCAATTTCCCAGCAATCCCCATAATAGTCCCTAAAATGGCCTCACAAACATTTTTCTTAATATGCATGACATCAAGATTATGCCTCAATAGTAATTCCTTCCAATATGGAAAGTTGAAAAATATGCTTCTTTTAGTCCAATTCAGTTCGATCTCATTTCTCTTATGCTTTCTATTACTTAGATGTTTTCTTGGTGTAATGTAAACCAAATGTGACCGCTAGTACACTATGCATCACTTGACAACTGGATTGGAGCTTCACCCAACTTAACTGTCCCATTAAACTGTTTACTTCTGCAGCATCTATGCCCATTTTCCAAATAACAACAATAACTCGTATAATACATTTTACTTTGTATGCTTGTTGAATATGTTTGATGATTACAAACAGGACAAGTCATATACCCTTTAGTGCTCTACCCCAACAAATTCCCATAAGCTTGGAAATCATTAATAGTCCACAATATGGTGGCACGCATTGTAAATGTGTTGCCTTCAACAACATCAAAAGTTTCTATTCCATATTCCCATAGATCATTTAAGTCATCAATTAATGGTTGCAAGTATACATCAATGTCCTTACCAGGAGCAGTAGGTCCTAGAATAAGCAAAGATGACAACATAAAAGGCTCCTTCATACACTTCCATAGAGGCAAATTATATAGGACTAGAATCATCGGCCACATGCTATATAAATTACTCGTATTACCAAAAGGATTAAATCCCTCTGAGGCCAATCCAAGTCGAACTTTACGACAATCTTGTCCAAATAATGGGAACTTTCTATCGAGCTCTTTCCATGCCATTGAGTCAGATGGATGACACTTAATGTTATCGTCAATGCGTTTCTCTTTATGCCACCTCATATCTAAGGCTGTTTTTGTTAACATAAACAGCCTTTGTAATCGTGGCTTAATAGGAAAGTATCGAAGGACTTTCATTGGTATCTTTTTCCCTCTTCCATCATTCACCCGCCACCTTGATGTACCACAAATATGACACTCCTGAAGTTCTTTACTTTCCTTCTAATAAAGTACACAGTCATACTTACAAGCATGAATTGAAGTATATCCTAATCCAAGGTCCCTTAACAATTTCTTCACGTCATAGTACGATTTCGGTAAGTTATGTCCCCTTAGTAATGCATCATTTAGTAAGTCAATTAACTTGTCAAACGACTTGTTACTCCATTTATTATAAACCTTCAAATGCAACAACTTCACAACAAATGAGAGTTGAGAAAAATTAGAGCACCACGTGTTAGCCTCGGGTCTCGATATGGATTTTATAGCGATTACATGCCACCATTGAGATTTATTGGAAATAATAATAAATACGTTTGGGAACATATCAATAAAATAAAATAAAACATTTAATTTAATTAAAGTTTAGACAAGAAAATTTTATGGTGGGACTTTTTTGATATAAGCAAATAATAATTAAAATGTCATAAAATGATTTTAGATGTGAAATTAAATTATAAGAAATCATGAATTAATATAAACAATAAATAAATAAACACTTTACTAAATAATTATTTTGGGGTATTTTTAAAATAAAATTAATATCAAAATAAAAGAAATAAATAATATTGTTATTCCTCGGCGGAAGCAAAATAAATACATAAACAATTAAAATAAATGGCCTAAAATGAGCTTGACATGTAAATAAATTAAAAGACATCAAGGAAGAACCCCCTTTTTATATATACTAATAATAATAAAATAAAATAAAATTATAGATAATAAATAAATGGATAAATAATAATTATATTAAATAAATAAAATTTATAGGGGAAGTAAAAACAATACCCAACAATTTAATTAAAAAATATCATAGCAAAAAGTGGGCATAGAATAAAATGATTTGGGTGTGAAGTGAAATGTATAACAATTGATTTAAGGAGTTTAAAAGCAAGATGCAAAAGGGAAAGAGTCACAAGCGTGACTTTTCACTCACGCCTGTGACAAGTAAAGACAAGAGGGTGAATAGTATTTAAATTAATGGTTTAGAAGCAAATGCAAGAGAAAAAGTCACGGGTGTGAGTTTCATCTCTCACGCCCGTGAGAGAGAGGTGTCGCAATCATGATCGCGACATATGGTGAACAGTAGCAAAAAATCGCACCATCGCGACTTTCCTAAAAAAATTGGATTGTTCCAGTCACACAACCAAACTTCAAACCTTCATAACTTTCAATCCAGAAATCTAAAAATTACAAACTTTATATCGTTAGAAAGCTAAGAAAATAATCTACAACTTTCTTGAAGATAGTTTTATCTAATTCAGCCTGTATCGATACAGTTTAATCATTTAAGTAAAGAATACCATTTCAGTTAAAATTTTGTGCTACTACCTATACTAATACTAATAATGCTATTTTATAAAGACCATAACTTTCACTTATGAAGTCCAAAAATTTCAATCTTTATACCATTATCAAGCTAAAATAATGATATACAACTTTAAGAAGACCACTTAGCCTAATTCTGCCTATATCGATGCAATTTATTCCTTGAAGTTTTGGTTCACATCTTACCTTTGTTCTCTTTTTTCATTTATCTGTCAACCTACATTTCCATTTCAAATTCCAAAAGACCCGAAACCAACATTCAATTCCATACACACCAACTCCCTTGCTAAACAATTTATTTAAAGGAAACCCATCCAAATATCATCAGACAACCAATTAATTCATCTTCAGCTACAATGACTACTCACAGAAAAGAAGAGTTAGCACAAATGTATACATACATAAATCAGAGAAATCTCTGCACTTTCACTGTCACTTTGCAATAAACAAAGTTGATACACATTTTTATACTTCTTATTAGAAGCCATACCGGTATCATAATTATAAAATACAATCAGGAATATTTATGTCGATATGCTTCTAAGGTCACCAAAAATGATTTAGGCTAACTTAGTTACAAAAATTCTGGAATTCTTGGAGATTGCCAAAACTTTGCAAGGCTCATAAATGATCTGATAATTCTTTACTTGACGAGTGGAAAATTTTGTGGGGTGAGCTGGAAACCTCAATGGCTAATATGTTTATAGCTAGTGATAACAAACCACACACAATTCCAAAGCGTATATATATATATATATATATATATAACATTAATTTGGATTTCAACATCTCACAACAATCACATTCTAAATTTGAGGACTTTACACAAAATGGATACTTCATCTCACAAATCAGATTACAAAATCAATTTATCATCAAACCATGAAACTCAATTATGTTATATACTTAACAATTCAAGATGCAATGCAGAAACATAATGGCTTAAGAGTTCCGTGGAATGAAATGGAGAAGCCAAAGTTTACACCGTGAAATAAAATGAGTCTGATTTCTCAAGATCTCGTGGTCTCAAGCAGGCAGTCGAGAAAAGGATGTAAGTCATCGTGCACATGACTAACGAAACGGGTTCCTCTCTTGCCCATATAAACAAATTTCATATGCATACATTTCATAACATATTCATGCTTCTAAATTTTTTGTTTTCCATTAACTCAAAAGCAACATAATCTTTACAAAGCAACATGATATACATTCACATAACATTTTTCCCCCATCCACAATGAGGAAAAACAAATATATTTAACATACATACACACAATTATTTTAGCTCATCACCACTAAAATCATAAACATATTACCCACCTATTTATTTGATACTTCCAAGATCAAGTTTGCTCTTCTCCTTGCTCTTAACGTCGACTAGCACTACAAGAAAATTACAGAATAGCGACATTCCGTCGCTATTTATCGACGGAATTAATCTATTCCATCGGTAACTGAATAGGCTTAGCGACAGCGATAGAGCATCCATTGGTACAGATGGAGCAAAAAATTTCGAGGAATATCTTCGACGGAATATAGCGACGATAGCGCCATTACTGTCAGAAAATCGATGGAATGCTATACCGATCGAATTATCTCGCCCGTCGGTAAATACAACCAAAAGAGATGGACGTTACCGACGGAAAGGATTTTCCGTCTTTGAGATGCGGAGAAAGACTATTTACCAACGGATATCAGCGTACTGTCGGTAAATTTGAACCAAAACAACCTATATTACCAACAGAATAAGCCACTCTGTCAGTGAATTGGTAAACGATACCTGAAACACCGATGAAGTTCCTCATTCCGTCGGTAAACGTCGACTCAACGGCTAAGGATTCTTCCAGAATAAGCAGGTTTACCGACGGAATGGGAACTCCGTCAGTATTTGAGTTAGTCCCACCTAATTATGCCGCCCATTTACCGACGGAATGCACCGTCGTTGTGCTGATGCGTGGACCCTACTTTACCGACAGAACACTCCATTCCGTTGGTAAATATAGGCGCCTTTATATTGAGCGCCCCCTCCCCCCCCCCCCGCCTCTCATTTCTCTTCTCTTCTCCGCGCTTTCCCTCTCGTTCTCTTGAAGTTTCCGGCCCCTTTTCGGTAGTTATCTTACATATCGTGCGTTGTTTGAGGTAAACTCTGTTATTGTTGTGTTATTTCTATAAGAAAAGCATGCTTTTACTATTAAACGTGAATGTTTGGTGATGAAATCTTGTTTAATTTTTGTTAGTGTTTACGATTTTTTGTGTAATTATTGATTTATTTATATTTGTATGTGTTATTGTTAGTAAATAAGAGAAATTGTTAGTAAATGAGATTAGTTTGAAATTTTAGAATTGAACATT
>JAOSBN010000003.1:30215859-30230466 GCA_027563595.1 Erythroxylum suave
CTCCAAAAAAATTTTGGGTGGTTTTCACACATCGAATTATAAGTATTAGAGTAGGAATTATTATCTATTTGTAGTTGGGCCAAGTGTGTTTGGTTTGATTTGTATCAACAATAGTTTGCCAAACAACATATGGATTACTTATGGGTCAAGTTGCGTACTATTGACTATTAACTGTTATTGTTCTAGTTATATGAGTGTATGAATTGGATTACTTCTAATTCTAAGTTCGTACTACTTCATGTATCATTTTAGTATATTGATAAAATAATTTAAATTTGATTAACTAATTTTTCAATGTTAATTAATACTAATGATTAACTAATGTTAGCTTCATAACCCATATGTTGTTAGTTTTTTTTTAAATTATGTTGACAAAATTATTTTAAATTTTTATAACTAATTTTTTTCAATGTTGATAAATAATAATGATTAATATTGATATTACTGTTTAACACTAAAAATTGTAATATTAGTTTTTCTTCAATAATAAATTGTAAACATTCAAAATAAATCTCCAATAAAACATATATTAACTATGATAGATTATAAAAATGTTAGTTTAATAATTTATGAAAATGTCAATCATTTAGTGACTAATTCCACAAATCATCACAAAATGTTCACATTTAGCGACGCATATCAGAATTCGTCACTGAATACGGAACATTTGGTGACGATTACAATAATTCGTCATTGAATGCTAGACATTTAGTGACGAGGAAAAGAAATCGTCGCAATACGTATAAACTTTCGCGACCAAATGAATCTTTCGTCGCTAAATTGGGAACTTTAAGTGACGAATCTTTGTATACGTCGCAATATGTTTGAGTAGTTATGGTGACGTTTTGAGAAATCTTCGCAATTGTGTTTTTTAGTGACGAATATGAGGCATCGTCACCCATACCCCGTCATTTGGTGATGATTGTTCGCAATCATCACTAAATATAAAGCATTAGGCGACGATTTTCGTGTTTCATCGCTAAAGGTTTTCCCTTTAGCGATGCTTATTGTTGTCGTCAGTAATTTACAGCTTTTAGTGATGAATATTTTTAAACGTAGTAATATGTTGCCTTTTAGTGACGATTTTTTTTCGACGCTAAAGAAATCGTTGCCAAAAGGTTATATTGTTATAGTGAAATAATACCTAATATCTTATATTAAAACTTATTTATTAAATATTTCATATTTAATCGTAAAATTTCGCAAACTCTACAATTAAGTTCAACTTGATTGAAATATCTTTGCTCTCTTCAACTCTTTATTAATATAAGACTCTTCATGTTCTTAAATATGTTGACATTAATTATAAAATATAATTTCAATTCATAATTAAAATTAAATAAATTAAAAATCCTTAATTTATCTTTAATTTTCCAATTAAACAATTTATAATCATACATCAAGCTCGGTGTCTAGCAACATATCATGACCACCCAAATGCTTAGGAATGTCAAAATGGTTTTGAATAACCTTTCCGTGGATGATTTTTTTGTATAATTCAATCCTTTCAACATACGATATTCCAATTAGGCATATAACATCAAATTAATTTTAACTCTATTTTGAGTCCAATCATATTAGCTCTTCGTCATTAGCTATTGATTTAATTAATAACATTTGTAAACTATTTACAAAATGTCATTCTACCTTAGTCATGGATTTCTCGAATCAATACTAATCGAGAACAGTAAAACATTCTCACTAATTACTTTAGGGTGATGAATCTTATCTTAATCACTCAACTACCTCTATGTAGTTTATGCTACATCTAACGACTACCGAATGAGCTATCCATGATTATAATAAGTCATAAGTAATATCAAAACGCAGCAATCCCTATACAAGATAACTTCAAAGACCTCATCAAGTCAAATGATTACTTATACAATAATCACATTGAGAATTTATGTAGACATATAAGTAATGTTTCAAATAGATTTCTCATATCGGGTTAGTTCATTAAACTTGTTTTCTAACAAGCACCCACATGTTTGTTTAAGTATCTTTATACTTTAGCTTATGAGATCGACTATTTCCTTCATAAGTAGTTGTTACATACTACTTTATTGCACATGATGCTGAGTTAATGCAAGAATTTTATAGTAATTTGGATAAAGGAGTGTTGAATGATAATCCTTTATGCTTTCATATGGTTTATGTAAGGGGGAGATTGATTTAGTTTGATCCTGATTCGTTGAATGCATTTTCAGGGTTTGTGAATTTATTTGGAGATCCGACTTACGAGAATAGATTCAAAGTGAGTAATGATATGCTGGCAAGTGTATTGATTGGTGGTAAATTATCTTCTTAACCTTTTATTGCCGCGTTACATGCTTTTGAGATCTTACACAAAAATATTTTGTTCTTCATAAGCTTTTTCTAGCTAATTGGATGCCCAGCATATATAGTGTGATAGTTTATCCTGCACAAGCTAAGATTTGTATGTGAGAGGCACCGTGGTTAAAATAAAATAAATTGGTTATTAAGGTTATGATTGCGGGTGTTGGTAAACAACAAACATTATTGGGTTTTCCATATTTAATTACTCAATTTTTGCATGCTCAAGGTGTATCTCGTGTTGATTCTGAGGCCTTTGAACATGTGTGTATCCTGCATCTCTCTTCTCGGGTGGTTAATCTGCCATACTCCTCATTTGATTCCTCCGCACAGCCTACTGCACCTATTATTGATACTTATGTCTCCTTATTTGTTGAGATTGAACGCAATAACTGCTCTTTAATAGCTTAAACAATAAAATCTTTGTTCTACTTCATCTTGTGATTCTTAAATTCTTTTGGCATTGATTTGTCCTAGGGGGGATCAGAACTTGCTGGCTTGTTAGATGTTTTAATTTTTTTTAAGCTGATAGTTAACTATTGACTTGTCCTTAACTTTGACTTCGATTTGTTTTTGGATAACTATTATCATGATCGTTTATTTTAGGGGGAGTTTTCATTTATGTTGTTCAAGGGGAGATTTTAATGTGAAAAATAATGTCAAAAGTGGAAATATTGTTACAATATTCTATTTTTGACATTATTTGTATTTTAATTTATTTTAGATATTTTTTGTAATAAATAAGTTGATTTAGTATAGGATTCGACTATCTTAGAATAAGTAGAATTATGGAAGTTAAGATATTTGTGGAAGGAATGAATCATATATATATATTTAAAAAAAAGAATCCTAGAGGAGGAAGGACTTCTGGTATATCAATAAGCAATCTATGGTGTGATATAGATCATATCAATCTTGGTTGTTGTGTTTTAGGCGCTTGTCAGAGATTAATTACAAAGTTCTACAGCAAATTTTTGTTTGAAGAGTCTCCATGATTATGTTTTAATGTTGTTGCACACATAGGGGAGTGTTCATTGACTCAAGTGCTTTTTGTTTCTTTTATTCTTGATTTGATCACTTTAGATATTCTTCTAGTGGTTTCATTCTTTATTTTAAAATCTTCTATTGAGGTTAGCATGATTTGGTCATGCTATTGGGTGTGAGATACTCTCACACGGTGAGTACGAGTGGATAGTTGCTTTAAAATCATATCAGAATTTAAATCGATAAGACAAGAAATTTAAGATTTAAAAGGTTTAACCGATATTAAATCGTTGTAAAACTGACAGAAAATTGAATAAAATTAAAAATTTTAAAAATATTATCTTTACCTATCAAAAAGTTTAAAGTTTAATTAAAAAGATATTATTAAATAAAAATTAATTGATTTATTGTAGTTTATAAAAATTTATTAATTAATAAAAGTGATTGATTGATTAATAAATTGATTGATTTTTTAACAAAAATATTAAAATACATGAAATCAAAAAGTTAAAAACTGAATAAAAAAATTAAATAATTCAAAAATTTTATGATTAAACCAACTAAACTGATTTGAGTTTTTAATCATTGAAATATAATTCTAAGTTGTTATAGTTTGGGCCATAACGATGCAAGTTGTATAATTCCATTTTGATTTACAAGAATCTCATGCTACCAATTTTAGAACCAAATCTCTCTTTTCTCAAACTTTCATCAAAATAATAAACGATATATGATATCATTTTCTTAAGTATCATTTAACGTTGTAAGTTCTTTAACAAAAAATCATGTCAAACCGTCAAACAATGTATTTTCTCCATATAAACGTTCAAAAGAGCAACGGCATATTCCCAATTAATATAAAGAGATGAAGTTATTTAATGGACTGAGTTAATCTTTCGTTAGAAAACAAAATCAAGATGTATATGAATAACATGAGTTTTAATATATATTTTCCTAGATATCTTCTCATTATATCAACTTTAGTGTATACACAAATATAAAGAGAAACTTCAACATAAATAGATACGACGGGCTTAAATTTTTTTAAAGAATTTTAAGCTTTTGTTAGCAAAATTAGCAGGTTTTTGTGTTATGTTAACAACAATTAAAGAAAAAAATTGTAGAATTCGAGAGTTAATATCTCAATTACCAAAAAATCTGATTTGCCGTTAGTCCAGTTTATTACCAAGACAAGTACAGTTTTGTCTCTTTCGTTTCCTTTTCTCCCCAGTACGTGGAAGTTTCCCATCTTAAAATTCTGACAACAAGTTGGTTGGTAGTAGGAACTGTAGGACCATGCTTAACAAAGCAAAAAGAAAATTTTTCTGGACCATTCTTGAATACACGCTTGGGTGAACTTGGCATTTAACTATACCAGGAACAGTTATTTAGTTCGTTTTCAAGCTTGTCTCCTTGGGTTTTGGTTTTTTGGGTTTTTTTCTTTATTCGAAGGAATGGAAACCCAAGTACAGCAGAATTCCAGCAGCAGCAGCAAGAATAGTGAGACTATTTCAGCCCGATCACCTACTATTCCTCTTCTTACTCCTTACCAGATGGGAAAATTCCATCTCTCTCACAGGTGATGACGCACTTGAATTGTCACTTTTTCTCTTAGCCATTTTTATTGTGTAGTTAATTTGAGAGGTCTGGCGTTGTTCGTCTTTCTTTTCAATTTATTTTTGCTTGTGGATTTGCTATGGACCCAGTTTGCTACAATTAACAGCAGTAGAATCCATCAGTGGGAAATCCTGAGATAGTCCAGACTGGGAACAAGCGAATATGTCATCGTCAGGCAATTAAAAGCTTAAGAACATGGCTGAGATTGTGTTATTTTATCTCAATTTCAGCCTTTTCTTGGTTATTATAAGTACCTTTCGACAGTTTTTAAGAATTATATAGGTTAATCTGTCACTGAGTAGTGAGTTCCTTGTTATTTGAGATGTACTTGCTTATTAGATTCAGAAGAAGGCAACCAATCTATCCTTTTACTGTTATATTTTTATTTAGTAGACTCCATAATGCTACAATTTTAGATCTAATGCATTTAGTTTAACCATATAAATGATTGTTTTCAGAATTGTTTTACCACCCTTGACCAGACAGAGATCTTTCAACAATGTTCCTCAGCCACATGCTATCTTGTATTACTCTCAAAGAACCACTAAAGGTGGCCTTCTCATAGCTGAAGCAACAGGAGTTTCTGACACTGCTCAAGGGTAACTTTCACTACCCAATTATTTGATCAACTTCGATGTCTTGCTTTTGAAAATAAATTTTTATCCTGATATTGGTATAAGCCTTGATACCCTAATCTTTGAGTTATACATATATTTATGATATCCTATGTTACTTCTACATGTAATAGATATGCGGACACGCCTGGTATTTGGACCCAGGAGCAAGTTGAGGCATGGAAGCCTATTGTAGATGCTGTTCATGCCAAAGGTGGTTTCTTCTTTTGCCAAATTTGGCATGTTGGAAGAGTTTCCAATCAATGTGAGTTTTTGTTTCACATTTCTCATGCTGCTTCTTGCTGACAACTAATGCCAATCTTTCACCGTGTAGTTCCATTTAATTTACATGGAAAATTCGTGAAAACAGAAATAATTTCTATTAAGAAGTGCTTGAATTGTCACTTTTAATATATAATGCCTTACTTCAAGAACATTGAAGCTCTACAACGAAAGGATGTGCAGTTTCATATCAGGGGTGAATATATTACAACTGCAGTTCAATATGCAATTGGTGTGCCTTCAACAACTCGAAGTGATTATCTTTTCAGGATTCCTGATGAAAACTTGATTGAATTTTTCTCTAGGTGGGTGTTGGGGAAGGTTTAAGATAGCTTTTAGTTATTGGTGTCAACAACACACTTTAGTACTGATAATGAGTCTGAAGAAAGGTTGCATGATTCTCCTGGAAGTTTCCAACCTTCTTTTAGGGCATATTACATACTTCTTCAATTACTTGTGATTTTGAAGTACTGGTGTTCCTGCCCAGGACAGTTCTTCAGGTCTGAGTTATGATGCTGAGGTTGCATTCACCATAACCTATTTGAATGTGGAAAAGAACTGTCTTTTAAACTCTGGTGTGCTGGAAAAGCTTTTGTTTTTTGTCAAAAACAATTTTAGCTTTTTGGAAGAATATTATCATACAACATTTAATCAAAACGCTGTCATGTATCATTTTCAAGAACTCCTACTTGTGGTCAATTATTCTTGAGAGTAATGTGACTGACAGGCTGCATTTTTAGGCTTCGGTTGTACTGGGTTCCAGCTAACTTGCAAATGTGTTTTAACAGGTTTCCAACCAAATGGACAGGCTCCAATCTCCAGTACAGACAAGCCGCTGAGCCCAGAAATCGGAGAAAATGAAATCCAAGTTGTTGAGTTCACACCTCCAAGGCGGCTCAGAACAGATGAAATTCCTCTAATAGTCAACGACTTTAGAACTGCCGCCAGGCATGCTGTGGAGGCTGGTACGACCCTCTAACATAGTTAACAAAAGAATAATCTCAAAAACAAATCTGTTAAGTGCTGGTATGCGAGTATAACATAATACTTGATATCCTAATATCATTCTTTTTGCCATAGGCTTTGATGGAGTTGAGATTCATGGCGCTCATGGCTACTTAATTGACCAGTTTTTGAAAGATCAAGTGAATGATCGAACAGATCAATATGGTGGATCACTGGAGAATCGCTGTCGGTTCGCCCTAGAAATAGTAGAAGCTGTGGCTGATGAGATAGGAGCAGATAAGGTTGGAATAAGACTATCTCCTTTTGCCAACTACATGGAATCAGGGGACTCAAATCCTGAAGCTCTAGGACTTTACATGGCCAAAGCCTTGAATAAGTTTGGGATCGTTTACTGTCATATGGTTGAACCAAGATGGGTATCAGATGACGAGATTAAAGAGCGTCCTGGCAGCCTTGTGCCCATGAGAAGATCTTTCAGAGGCACATTCATAGTTGCTGGAGGCTATGACAGGGAAGATGGCAACAGAGCTATTGTAGAGAATCGAGCTGATCTTGTAGCTTATGGTCGATTGTTCTTGGCCAATCCTGATTTGCCTAGGAGATTTGAGCTTAATGCTCCTCTGAACAAATACAACAGAGACACATTCTACATACCTGATCCTGTTGCTGGCTATACTGACTACCCATTTCTTGAAGAAATTGTGTAGCCGATGAATTAGAACTTGGAGAATATATTTGCCATAGATCAATAAATGTTAGTGATCTCAATTTACAGTTTGTAAGAAAAAACTACATTCTTTGAGATGGCAATAGGTTCGGGATCAGTCTAATTCTACCCGAATTAATGGATAAAAGATTCAATTGATTGGGTTTCAAGTTAGGTTCAAATTCGGAAAGGCTAACCCGAATTAGGTTGCGTTTGGATCTGCGATGCGATGGGGATAAGTACTTATCTACCGCAGTTTCCAAACACAGTCATACGTTTAGATTTGCGGCCGACAACCGCAGGTTAGCGAAAACTGCAGTGCTACCGCAGAAAGAGAGCTGCGGTAGGAAATTACTTATGCGGTGAAAATTTTACTTTCCAATAATATCCTCATGATATTTTAGTATTTTCCGTTATGTCCTTACTTAATTAATAGAAAGAAGTTTATGAAATATTTTATTTACTAAATTTATTTTATTTGTATTTTCTTATTTTAATTTAATAATTTAATATTTATAATTTAAATTTATATGACTAATAATATATTTTTTGAAATATTTATTTACTAAATTTATTTTATTTATATTTTCTTATTTTTAATTTAATATTTTATTATTTATAATTTTAAACTTATATGGCTAACAATATTTTTTAATTATCTATACAACAATTAATTGTTTATTAAATCAATCGACTTTTTGGTCATTTTATATTTTTTCAGCAACTACAACCGTACTTGTCAAACACCTATTTTCACGTTTCAACAGTTACCAAAATAGCAATCTCAAACACAAAAGTACTTATTGAAAATAAGTACTTATCATTTTAGCAGGTTGATTTCAGTATGTTATCAACTGCCACCGCTCCCCCAAACCAAGCCGTAGTCAGTCAAAATGCTATGTATTTTTAAGTCTTATTAAAACAATATTAGATATTATTTTATCTCAAAGTTCAATTAAGCATCGAGATGCCCTGACTTGGTAGAGTTCAGCATGTTGCCAACCTAGAGTTTGATTAGTCGATATCAATGTTTTAAAAATCAAATTGGAGATTAAACTAGTAAGACAAAAAATTTAAGATTTAAATGTTTAATTAATATTAAATCATCATAAAACTAAATAAAGATTAAATAAAATTGAAGAATTTGAAACAAGATTGATGTCTTTATTTATCAAAAATTTTGAAGTTTAATTAAAAAAAGATATTATTAAATAAAATTAATTAGTTTGGTTTGGTTTATAAGAATTTATTAATTTACATGAACTTGACCAATTAATTAATAAATTGATAGGTAATGATAAGAGTTATAAAAATAAACCAAATTAAAAAGTTAAAAATTGAACTGAAAATTTGTACGATTTAAAGTTTTTAAAACTAAACCAAATTAAAAAATTAAAAATTGAACTGAAAATTTGTACGATATAAAGTTTTTATAAGAATTGTTAATTTATAAAAATTGGTAAATTAATTAATAAATTATTTGATTTTTAACAATAAAAAATATGAAAATAAATGGAATCAAAACATTAAAAATTGAACTGAAAATTTTCACGAGTAAACCATAAAACTAATTGAAGTTTTTAATTGAGCTTGGTTGATAAATATAGTAAAGTACTTAAACAAGAATATGACATAAAAAGCAATGGGATCTGGATTTAGCCACGAATGTGGGAGAATTCTTGTAACACAGGCGAAAGGAGAAGACGGCTACAACGTGCTCCAATTCTTTCGTAACGTAAGCGCTTAGCGTATATTTTTACTGAAGTTGTAGACTTGGTTTTCTCTTAAAACTACTAAGAGGAATAGAAGAATGAAAGTAGCAATTTTTACATCAGTTAGTCAATTTCTTTATGTTATAGTTTCTAATATATTCTATTTGCAAGATTATGCCATGCATCATGCATACAAAGATTCTGTGCAATCAACTTAATGTAATTAGGAAAAGATTTATGGTTTGCACCGTGTTGGGTTGACTTTCCATAAAATTCCCATTTGTCAGTTAGCACTACGAAAGATGCCTACGTTTTTTGTTACTTACCTTGCCTTTTCTCTGATTCTATCATCCTTTTTGCTTTTTGATAGCAATCGGATCCAATAAAGAAAGTTGGAAGAATAAAACATACGTAAGACCACCAATAAGACTGCCAACAGCATTGCTTTGCATAGGTACGATCACAACGAGACTTGGGATCTCCAACGCAGCACATTCCTCCCAATTACGTGGTGACTGAAAAACTGAAGGGCTCTCTGGTCAACTCAGGCGGTGAATGAAAAGTGACCCTCGTTCCCCACGTGAGCCTGTGAATTAAACAGAAAAGAAAATTTGAATCTTTTCGCAATGGGTCAGACCAGAACAAAATTTGAATCTTTTCTCTCCGTCTGGATCTATAAATACCCATTTGGGTGGGTAATGTTTCGTTCCACCATCTGTAATCTTACCGTATTAAAGGAAAGGATTTTGGTTATTTGCGAGTTGTTTTCTTTGGTTTTTCGTGTTTTTGTGTTTTGTGTATTGCAACCAAAGTACAGCAAGAGAGAGAAAATTCCGACAACAGCCAGATCATGTCTGCTCAATCACCCATTATCCCACTTCTCACCCCTTACAAGATGGGAAAGTTCAATATTTCTCACAGGTGACAGTTCAGTGTGGTGCCATTTTCTGTGATGTTATAATGTGGTTTGTTCGAAAAGCCTTGTGTTGTTTTATCAATAGTGTTGTCATCTGGATATTTGTTTTGGCTCAAAGTAAACTACTTTCATTTTCTATCCATTTGTTATACAGTATAGCCTTGTAGCCCCATTGCAGTGAATTTGAGTTCCTTGTCTATTAAAGATGTTACTCCGCCAAACTGTCTACTCTTTGGAGTATAACAGAAAATCGTGGGATTTACTCCTTTTTGGTTGATTTCTTGGGATTCTAGTGGAAGCATGAAGAGGATGTTTAAACACTTTCTTTGTTTATTTTTTGCCCTCTGTTCTGGCTACAATGTGCCAGTTAATTGATAACCCATGATTCTCTGAGTAGTAGCAGAAGTATATACTTCCTCTTTTGGGTGTATGCTAACCAGTAGAGGGTACGGAGGATGCTATTCTTTCTATTGCATACGTTTATTGTTCTTTAAGCTTACTGGAGTAACAATAGAACAGAGGATGCTAGCTGAACTATTCATCTACTTTTTTCTTTATTGTTTACTGAATGCCATATGGGCACTTTTGAAATATTGAATCAAGTATAATGGTGTTTGCAGAATTGTTCTAGCACCATTGACCAGGCAAAGATCCTATAAAAGTGTTCCTCAGCCGCATGCCATCTTGTATTACACCCAAAGAACTACTAAAGGTGGCCTTCTCATAGCTGAAGCAACAGGAGTTTCTGACACTGCCCAAGGGTAATTTTCATTATCCAATTACTTAAATCTTACATTCTTAATAACCCGGTATAAGCCTTTTATACTTGAGTTCGTTGGTTTCTACAAATAAACCATACATATAATCATATCTTCTGTTTCTTATGCAACACAAAGGTATCCTGAAACGCCCGGTATATGGACAAAAGCGCAAGTTGAAGCATGGAAACCTATTGTAGATGCTGTTCATGCCAAAGGTGGTATATTCTTTTGTCAAATTTGGCATGTTGGAAGGGTTTCAAATGAAGGTAAGTTTTTGATTGTCCCATCGTGGCTTCTCTTCAATGAAGAGACCGCTGGTGCAAATGTTTCATGATATTTTTCACTAACATAATTCACCGGGAAACCGAAAAGGAAAATGAAAAGTGGATTAAAGATTATATTGCTTTAATCAAAAAACACTGAGTGGAAGCATGTTCTATGAGTTCTAAAAAACAGGCATATTCAAGACCATGGATGATCATATTACCGCTGTAATACATACATACAGTAAGCACTGAGCATAAAAGGCTTAGTTTCCCGTGCAAACTGAGTAGTGACATTGGCTCACCCCTTCTTAGGCTTCTCTTTCAATGTGTCTTGTTACTTGACTTCAATATGGACTTTTGCAGGTTTCCAACCAAATGGCCAGGCTCCAATCTCTAGTACAGACAAGCCACTGGCCCCTCAAGTTCGAGCAAGTGGCGTCCCAGTTGTGGACTTCACACCTCCAAGGCGACTGAGAACAGAGGAAATCCCTTCAATAATCAACGACTTCAGAACTGCTGCAAGGCATGCAATTGAGGCTGGTAAGACTTGCATAGTAAAACAGGGGAATACACTCAAGCACTATCCTTTTGAGTTGTTAAATAAAGCCTAAACATAGTCCTAAAAGGTTTTACCATTGGTCGTTTGGTTATAGGCTTTGATGGAGTTGAGATTCATGGTGCCCATGGCTACCTGATTGACCAGTTTTTGAAAGATCAAATCAATGACCGAACTGATCAATACGGTGGATCTCTAGAGAACCGCTGCAGGTTTGCCTTGGAAGTAATTGAAGCTGTGGTTGATGAGATAGGAGCAGAGAAAGTTGGAATAAGGCTATCTCCCTTTGCCAACTACATGGAATCAGGGGACTCAAACCCTGAAGCTCTAGGACTTTATATGGCCAAAGCTTTGAACAACTATGGGATTCTGTACTGCCACATGGTCGAGCCAAGAATGATAACTGTTGGAGAAAAGAAAGAGAGCCCTCACAGTCTTGTGCCCATGAGAAAGGCTTTCAATGGCACCTTCATAGTTGCAGGAGGTTATGAAAAGGAAGATGGCAACAAAGCTGTTGCAGAGAATCGAGCTGATCTCGTAGCTTACGGTCGTTGGTTCTTGGCTAATCCTGATCTGCCAAGAAGATTTGAGCTTAATGCTCCCTTGAACAAATACAATAGAGATACATTCTACATTCCTGATCCGGTTGTAGGTTATACCGATTATCCATTTCTTAAAAAAACTGATTAGGTTTCTTACAGGAGCCTTATTCAGTTCTATATTATTATATATTTGGTAGATTTTTTCCCATTGTAAAAGTCAAGCTCATGCAGCAAGAGATGTTCCAAAATACAAAATAAAATGTTTCTACTAATTGCAATTTTTAATTTATTTAAAATATAATTATGAAAAATATCAATAATGATTGCAATTAACACATGATTTGGGCAAAAAATGCAAGGAATACCATATCACTAGTAATAATATCTTGATTATATGCAGTAAACAAAATATGTTATAAGACAAGAAAGATGTCTCTGCAGGAGACAAGTTTTATTCTGTCGGGATGTTGTGTCGCACTTTCTATCCAAAATCACCAACCAACAACAGGGGACAAACTTCCTAAGCAATTATTGGATTAATTGTAGGGCTAAAGACACAAACAAAAGCACTGCAATTCTGAAGCTCTAGGACTACATGGCCAAAGCCTTGAATAACTTTGAGATCCTCTACTGTCATATGGTTGAACCAAGATGGGTGTCAGATGACAAAATTAAAGACAGACCCGCCAGCATTGTGCCCATACATGAGAAGAGCTTTCAAAGGCACGTTCATAGTTGCGGGAGGCTATGACAGGGAAGATGGCAACAGAGCTATTGCAGAGAATCAGAGCTGATCTTGTAGCTTATGGTCGATTGTTCTTGGCCAATCCTAATTTGCCTAGGAGATTTGAGCTTAATGCTTCTCTGAACAAATACAACAGAGACACATTCTACAAACCAGATCCTGTTGTTGGCTATACTAAGTATCCATTTCTTAAAGAAATTATGTAGCTGAGGAATTAGAACTTGGAAGGATGTATTTCCCATAGATCAATAAATGTTGGTAATTTCAATTTACAGTTTGTAAGACAACTACATTTTTGAGACGGCAACAGATCCGGTTCAGTCTAGTCTGACTTGAGTTCAAAAAGACCGGCTCGAATCAGTTGGTCAAAATGATATCATTTTCTTTCAATAATATTATTTCTCTCAAAGTTTGATTATGACAGACTTAGAGCTCGGCATGTTGCCAAACCAGCGTTTGATTGGATGATACAAGTGACTGCTTGTTTAAGTACAGAAACAAGAATATGATATAAAAAGCTATGGGATCTGAATTTAGCCATGAAGGTGGGAGAATTCATGTAACATAGCTGAGAGGAGAAGACGGCTACAACGTGGTCCAATTCTTTTTATAATCAAACGTCAGCGCTTAGCTTATATTTTTATTGAATTTGTGGACTTGGTTTTCTCTGAAAAGTACTAAGTTCCATTTGTGTCAGTTTGGGTTGGGTTAGTGTTTTTCGTGGTTGACTTTGCATAAAATTACCTTTTGTCAGTTAGCACCATGAAAGATGCGTACCTTTTTTATTACTTGCTTCGGCTTTTCTCTGATTCTATCTTGCATTTTGCTTTGACAGCAATCGGATCCGGTAAAGAAAGAAAGAAGAATAAAAAATACTTAAGTCAAGGATTTGAATTTCGTAACGTTCCGATCGGTTTAAGTCAAGGATTTGAATTTCGTACATAAAAAATTCTTAAGTCAAGGATTTGAATTTCGTACCATTCCGGCCGGTACCGGCCAGAAGGTACCTTATCGGCCAAAAACCGGTACGAAATGGTAAACGTCGGTACCGGCCTCAAATACCGGCCAGTACCGAGAATCTCGGAAATTGCAATGACTGATTTGCAATTTCCGAATTAATTTTACCCCCCCACTCGACTCTCACTCTCACCAGCTTCTCTCGTCTCTCTTTGTCACTCTCGTCTCTCTCTCTCACTCACCGCCGTCTCATCAGCCTCCTTGCCGCCGCGACGTCGTCAACCCTGCACCACCGCCGTCTGCTCCTCACCCTTGCTATCGCACCTGCAGCCTCCTCCCCTTCGGTGCTTCGTCGACGGTCACAAATCGCAACCTCTCTCTCTCGTTTTTCGATCTCAGCCGCACCGCACCTCCTCGCCGTCAATCCTCGCCGCCGCTCGTGACTCCTCGTCGACGTCTCAGCTACACCTTAGTCACTCGAACCCGACACTCCTGACCTTGTCATCCACGAAGACCCGATCTTGGGTGGGTGTGTTTCCCAATTTTTTTTCACTTTTGAATACATTATGAATCTTTGATTGTGTTGGTTTGGTGGGTTGGAAAATTGGAATGGATGATTTGTCTTGGAATGGATGTTTTGGAAACG
>JAOSBN010000003.1:30230566-30251131 GCA_027563595.1 Erythroxylum suave
TTGTAATATTTTAAATACTTTGTATTATTCTTAATTTTATAATTGTATGATAATGATTGTCTTTGTTTATATTAATTATAGTTATTATTTATATGTAAAATATTTAAAAATTATTTTTATTTCATGTTAATTGTCATTATTATTTATTATTAAGATTTTTTTAAAGCATGATCGATGTAAACAGTAAACTAATAAAGTATACAGTACAACTGTACAATATATCAATATAGACTATTTTACAAATTTTAAAAATTTTAGGAAATATTTTATAAATTTAAAAAATTACCTGAGACGGTATCCAGTACCGGTACAATTATGTTGCTCAGAACATTAAAAGAAAAAAAGAAAAAGGGGGTGTCTGACGCGTGCGTATCTTCTGCAGCAAACGGCCTTTTGTTGCTCCTGCGTTTTCTGTTTGCCGCCGACACCTCCAGCCACGCCGATGTTTCAGCCCTAACAAACACTTTGTTGCCGCCTGTGCCTGTGATGTTTTTCTTCCTTGCGTCGCCAGCCAAGCATCGTAGCCTATGTTGTCGTTGTTGGAGTCTCCCAGCTTAACGCCACAATCAGCTGGTTTTTTTAGCAACAATCACGCCACAAAAACCCAGCGTTTTCCAGATTTTAAACACCACAATTATCAAATGCTTACAACACCCCGTTGAGCCTTCTGGGTTTATGACGCCAGACTCAAAAATAAACGCAGGCAAAACCCAAACTTTCAAACAGAAACAATCGTTCCAGATTCTGGGTTTCATAAAACTTGTTTTAGAAACTCAGAAATCTCTTTCAATTCGTTCCTTTTCATCGTTGGAGGTTTATAAACACCAGAACAATTCTGGGTTTTCATGAAAGATTAAGTCTACACCTTTCTTACTACTCAATTGAACCTAATTCGATTTTTCTTCCGGTTATTTCCAGAAACAAAAAGCATATATGAGTAAAATGGCAGATAAACACGACCAGAAATTTCAACCTCCAATCACGCAAGTTTCCAGAATCTACGTTCAAAAACAAGTAGGAAAAATAAGGAAAAAGTGGGATGTGTTTTTAGAACCAAAACCGCAAAACTTTTGTTTTCCAGAAAACAAAAGCACGTCTAGAAATTGATTTTTCTAGACACATAACAATTCTAGGGTTCAAAGTTTTTCCGGGTTTCAATTTCCAGAACAAAGCAAACTCCAGATCTTAAAGCGAATTTCCGAAACAAAACCCAAAATAAAGGAACAAATTTTCAGAATACATAATTTGAATTTTCTTTTTAAATCAGATCATATCTAATTTTTTAATTCCAAATTTATCGATGAATAATAATCACTCAATTTAATCAAATCATAGAATTAAAGATTGCTCTGATATCACTGTTGGAAAATCGGGTCGAGATCCAATCCCGACTGCAGTAGAATAGTTACGAAACTTTTTCATGACTTTTGATTTCCAAAAACCAAGATCTATTTAATTCTATAAAATGATTAACACAAATCATAATAAAGCATAAATGTAATTCGTACCTTATTTCGAAGCTTGATCTTCATCTTGTCTTATCTCTCGAATCGTTCCCAAAACCAATCTGTCTTAACTATCGTAGCCACACAAATGTCCGACCTCTAACTGTATCCAGAGAACAAGTTGAGAGAACTCTGTAACTCTTACAGAGAGGGTTAAGCATGAAGTACTAGCTCCATAGAGCTTAAGTCGATTTATAATAAGCTTTGAACATTTTAGTAATTTAATTGAAATTAACTAATTTCAATTAAAATTTAATTAGAATTACAAATAATTCTAATTAAATACCAATTATATCTATATAAGATTCAATATCTCATATTGATCATTATTTATTAAATATCTCATATTTAATCATAAAGTTTCTTAAACTTTACAATCAAGTCTAACTTAATTAAATTAATTTTGCTCTCTTCAACCCATTTTATATATGAGACCTATTAGGTTCTCAAATATATTGGCAATGAGTATAAATTCTAATTCATAATTAAAATTAGATAAATTAAAACTCTTTTTAATTTATCTTTAATTCTCTAATTAAATAATTTATAATTATAGATCAAGATTGACGTTTAGCAACACGTCATGACTACCCAAATATTTAACAATGTTAAAATAGTTTTGACTAACCTTTTTGTGCCTGATTTTTCGGTATAATTCAATCATTTCATCAACCAATGTTCTAATTAGACATAGAGCATGGAATTAATGTCTACTCTATTTTGAATCTAATCATATTAGTTCACCGCCATTAGCTATTGATTCAATTAATGATATTTGTAAACTATTTACAAAATATCATTCCACCTTAGCCAAGAATTTCTCGAATCAATATTAATTGAGAATAACGGAACGTTCGCCCTAATTACTTTAAGGTAATGAATCCTATCTTGATCACTTAACTACCTCCATATAGTTCATGCTATATCCAATGACTATCGATTAAATGTCCCATGATTAAATAGATCATAGATAGTATCAAAACGTAGTAATCCCTATACAAGATAACTTTAGTGATCTCAAGTCAAATGATCACTTATACAATCATTACAATGAAAATTTCATAGACATACAAGTAATGTTCCAAATGGGTTTCTCATATCGAGTCTGTTCAGTGAACTTGTTCTCTAACAAGCACCCATATGTTTGTTTAAGTATCTCTTTACTTTAACCTGTTAGATCAACTACTTCTTTCATAAGGAAAAACACAACGTATGCTAGTCTTTTTACATTCTATTAATGTCCAATTTTAATAGAACAATGACTATGAATATTTAGAAATAATACATAAATGATATATAAATCTCATAATTATAATCTCATTATAATTTCATTTGCAGTGTACAATTATTCCATGGACTTTATCATATACATCTAAACATGTACAAGATAAATAACGTCTTTAAATAATTTATCACTAAACTATAACTAAAGTGATTGGCTATAGGGCATAAACCAACACACACATCCGAAGCAAGTAAGAGGATTCCAACAACAACGAGCTAATGTCTGCTCAGTCTCCCACTGTCCCTCTTCTTACACCTTACAAGATGGGAAATCTCACAGGTATAACCCACTGAGACTGAACTTGCCAGCAAGAAAAGATTTGTCGTGTCTTCTGTTCTGAATGCCAACCACTAGAATGTGTGAGGTTGTACATTGAATTTTAGTGTGATATTGTTTTCAGAATTGTGCTAGCATCATTGACCAGACAAAGATCTTACATCAACGTTCCTCTGCCTTCGCATGCTGCCTTGTATTACTCTCAGAGGACCATTGAAGGTGGCTTCCTCATATCTGAAGCAACCAACATTTCTGACACTTCTCGAGGGTAATTTTTATTCTCCAGACCAAATGATCTTACGTTTGAATATACCTTGAATGTTTTGGATTCTACTCCTTTTGCAACAACATTAAAGGTATCCAGAAACGCCTGGTATTTGGACCAAAGAGCAAATTGAGGCCTGGAAACCTATTGTAGATGCTGTTCATGCCAAAGGTGGTATCTTCTTTTGCCAAATTTGGCATGTTGGAAGAGTTTCAAACGAAGGTCACCTGCATTTTCCTTGCGTTAATTCTCCATATAGTACAACTGTCGTTCTTCTGAGAGTGATGAGAATGACTTCCTCCGTATCGGGTATTTTCAGGTTTCCAGCCAAATGGACAAGCTCCGATCTCTAGTACACACAAGACACTGCCCACTCAAATCTGATCAAAGGGCATTGATGTTGCCAACTTCTCACCTCCAAGCCCTCTTAAAACAAACGAAATTCCTCTAGTAATCAACGATTATAGAACTGCTGCAAGGCATGCTATGGAGGCTAGTAGTATTCTTTTAGATATAATTCAAAGTGAACTTTTCATACCCTGCTTGTCCTAATATCGGTTTTCTGGTCATAGGTTTTGACGGAGTGGAAATTCATGGTGCTCATGGCCACCTAATTGATCAGTTTTTGAAAGATCAGGTAAATGACTGAGAAGACAATTACGGTGGATCTCTAGAGAATCGCTGTAGGTTCGCCTTGGAAGTAGTTGAAGCTGTGGCTGATGAGATTGGACCAGAACGGATTGGAATAAGACTATCTCCCTTTGCCAATTACAATCAATCAGAAGACTCCAATCCTGAAGCTCTAGGCCTTCACATGGCTGAAGCCCTGAATCAATATGATATTGCCTACTGCCACATGGTTGAACCAAGAATGATAAAAGTGATAGAAAATAGAGACAATCTTCATAGTCTTCTACCTATGAGAAAGGCATTCTGAGGCACATTTATAATTGTCGAAGGCTATGACAGGGAAAATCGCAACCAAGCTGTTGTAGAAAATCGAGTTGATCTTATAGCTTTTGGTCGTTTGTTCTTGGCCAATCCTGATTTGCCTAGGAGATTTCAGCTTGATGCCCCTTTGAACAAGTACAACAGCGAAACATTTTACATTATTGATCTTGTTGTAGGCTATACTAATTATCCATTTCTTGAAGAAACTGGAAATATATAGGTTTCTAACTTATATCTTTTAAGCTTTCTTCACATTTTGGCCCTATATTTAACATTCGAGACTCTCCTATGTTAAATTCTGTGTTTCCTCGACATTTATGATTGAAACTTCAAAACATGAGTCAGTCCAAAGTAGATAGTACTTGTATGATGCTGCCATGTTGAGACATTAAGTGCCTGTTTGGACGAGCTTATATTAGTAGAGTTTTTGTTAGTAGAGCTTTTCTGAGAAGAGCTTTTTTAAGAAGTCAGTTGACTGTTTGGCTGTCAATTAAAAAAATAACTTTTTTTGAAAGAGCTTCATATAGTATACTGTTTGGCAACATAAAAATAAAATGCACTTTATTAAATTTAACTATATTTTATTTTGTAATAACAATTATTTATTCATATAAATAATATTTAAAGTATATTAAACAATATGCAAAGCACAATATATTATGTTTACATTTGATCACCATCTTGTAGGAAATTTTAGATAACCATCTTGTAGGAAATTATATAAGAAGATGTCTCATTTTCTTGTAGAAAATAAAACTAATATGAAAAATAAATATTAAAACATATAAGAAAGCTAAATAATATTATAATCCCAAAATAAATATTCAAGTTGAGTAAATAGTTAAATACATAATAAATTATGCATTTTATTGTAATACAAGAAGATTTGCAATTCCCTAGCATCATTCATCTCGTTATTTTGTGGCTCGTCTAAATGATTTTCTTCAATATCTTCATTTTCATTGATTTCTTCATTTGTAGGAAGTAATTCAACATCTTTATCATAGGGAGAAAATTCTTCATCCTTTGAGCATTTAATTATGAATGGCCATTGAAGCAATTACAATTTTAACTTGCTTTGGAAGAAGCAAACTAGGCAATTGAAGTAAAATTTTTCACCTATTTTTTCAAATGCCAAATGTTCTTTCGATTGTGCATCTTGAAGAAGAATGTGCACGATTAAATATCTCTTTCTTCCCTTTTGGAAGACCAGCATGTCGAAAATCAAAAAGATGATACCTCTCACCTTTGTATGGTCCTAAATAACCTTACATGTAAGAATATCCTACATCTACCAAATAATATTGTCCTACATTCCAAATTAAAAAATAAATAAAGAAAGAAGTACTGAATTATTAAGAATAAATTAAAAAAGGTATAAAGTTATCCATCTTAAACCTTTAGGTGGATGAGGGAAGTGTAATCTATCATTATACAAAGCCTCCATAAAAATTCAAACATTGTATGCTCTACCTTTCCAACTAGCCCAAGCAAAAGTAAAACACATATCAAAATCACATATGGCCATTAAATTTTGTGTAAGAATGCCTTTTCTCCCAGTATATTTTATTTGATTGGACCTTGAAACTATAACTAGTATATGTGTTCCATCTATTGCTCCAATGCAGTTTTTAAAATAAGGCCAATACCTTATATCATCTTTAATTTTGCTTGGAATTTCTTTAAAAATTGGATCTTTTGATTTTATGAAATCAATCTATATACATGAAACAACCTCTAATACTATTTCAAACCATCTAGAAATTGTTTCACCAAAATGTTGAAGTCTTTCTTGAACCATCATATTGCAAAGTCCATGACTTAAAGTGACAAAAAACATAACTACAATCTCTTCTATTATTACTTCTGTACCTTTCTTTAATCCATATGACTCATTCAATAATTTATATAATTTGATATAAACATCCTTCTTCATTCTAAATTGTTGATGACATCTATCTCTATGGCCATTAAACATCTCCATTACAAACATCCATCTACTGTAAGGGGATGTTCTATATGGTTTTTTAATATAATATTTAATATAACAGTTCATGGTTAGTGCTATTCCAGTTTGAACCATATGCAAAATTTCTTCTTCAAAATCTCTTCATTATATTCATGATCATTGTCAGAATCATTATCAGAAGATAACATCTGTATCAAAATATATAAAATAAATAAATAATAAGCTTATTGTATAACAAGTTAATATAATAATAATCATAACACAATAATAATAAAGTACAATTTAATTCATTACAACAAAATTAACCAAATAAAAATCCAATACAACACATTACAAGTAGCGAATTCCAATACAACACATTACAAGTAGTCCAACATTAGTAACCAAATCACAATCATTTCATTTTCTTAAGCCATTCGATTTAGAGATCAACATCCTTAAGAGCAACAAACATCTCTCTATTTTCCTTCTTCAAAAATAATTTGATAGCTAATATAAACAGTTCACCTTCTCTTTCTATTTCATTTATACTTGATAAGATGTCCATCACCTCAGAAATGCTACAACCAGGTTCATCTCTTTGAATAGAGCTTATTGAAGTTCTACTCTCTACTACATCACATATACGATCCAAATGTTTATATACCCTTCTGTTGCCTCTGTTCTAGTATCATATTTCTTTCTTTTTTCCCCTCTTCCAGTTCCTAGAGTTAGAGTTGATGAACCAATCTCATTAATATTTTCAATTTCTTGATTGACAGTAAAGTCTTCAAAAAAGTTATCATCAAGATCGGTATCAACTAGGCTTTCTCTAGATAGCACATAAGTATCATTTGGTACAAGACCTGAAGAAAGTGCCTAAGCTCCTTCCCTTGTAGCTACAACATCTTTAAATAAAATATTCAATTGTTCAATATGGTTCAAGCCTTTAGTTCAATATTTGACAGCCTTGGGATTTTCCTACAATAATATTGTTTAAGTTACTAACTTATCAAGTAACATTAGAACATTATAAATCTAAAGCTTAAATGCTTACCTTCGATTTCTTTTCCCACCATTCGTCACTTGCATCAATAGTTTGATTAGTAAGATCCCATCCTAGTCCAGTTTCCTTACCTACTAAATTTGTCCAAAGCTGCCAATCTTTTTTTAATCCATCCCATTTATTCTTAAATTGATTATATTCATAATTCTTCTTAGTTTCATGAGAAAATTTTGAAACTATATTTTTCCATACAATCTTGTTAAAGTGACCATTTGGTCAATTTCCAGCTAATGTCTCTTTCACAAAAATTTTGATTACAATTTCAAGAGTTCTATCATTCCACTCCGCTTTAACTCTTTTTTTCAATTTATCCCCACCTTGAATATCTTGACTTGACATTGACATTGACATTTTTTATAAACAACAAAATCCCCACTATATATAACAATGAATTTAGCAAGTATAAGAAAATATAAAAGCATAACCAAAATGACATAGACAAAAACATAATAAACATAAAACTTTTGTGAACTTAGCATTAAAAGCATAATAGTGTCTAGGGAAGTTTATGCACGTACAGAAGTAAAGAAAGAAACACACTTCATAAGGAGGTATTATCTAAAATACAAATTACTCAGCATATATTAATTTCGGCCTATATTTAAAAACAATTTAACATGCCTACTTTGAATCATTGAGTGCACTAAAAGAACTAGAGAACTACTTTGAGGGACTAGCATGTGTTACTCATAGGCTTGATGGAATCACAGTATTAAAAAATTCAAGAACAAGGAAGTAAGGGCAACATATAAGAGAGAAAACGAAGAAAACACACTACAAAAGCCAGTATGCATGTGAAGAGAAGGTCAGATGGGAAATGGACAATTCATGAATTTGTTAACGAGTATAATCATGAGCATAAACAAACACAAAACTTTTGTAAGTAAATAATGGATCTTTATGGGATAAGAACTACAAGCAAAGACAATATTAACGCACAATAGATAGAAAACAATGAAGTATGGAAGATGGTTCAAATAACATGATTAAACAAAATTCCAGCATTGACACATGTAGAATTCCAATAAAAACGTCTTTAACAGGTACCCTTAACTTATTTGAAATGCTAAGAAGATTGTACACAATTTCCTACCTCTTTTGGTGAATATAAATAGGACCGATCTTGAAGCTCAAAATCGCATCAGATGAGCTCCTCCTAGGTGGGTGAAACAAAGCAATAATTAATATAATAAAAAAGGAGAAAATAAATTGCAACATAAAGGAGGAAATCGAGATTAAAATAAAAAAAGACTCAAACTTATTGTTATTGTAAAAGATAAATGTCACGTCTAAATGATTTAATCATATATTAAATAAACTCTTTGTGTATAAACAATAACTCATGAATTGCATGTTTCACATAAATCGATTAACAAATTAGTAATTAGAAAAGGTAACATTTGATCTTGTTTTTATGATTATTATAATAACAAATAACCAAAAAGGTGATGTTTGATCATATTCCTTAGGAACCCAGAATCCGAATTCTTTGACCATATTCAAAAAAGGTGATCCCGAAGAAATAATCTACGATCCATCAAAGATCACCTCAAGGACAGCCAAATCCTGTAGGCTAATGGCTGGTATGAAAATGAACTTCCAGAGCCAGAGGACTTGAGCTAGTGGTTATTGATTCAGCAAGCTAATGCTTGAAATCCATAGAAAGTTAAAAAACTAAATAACATCTGAAACCATTTTTTGTTCATTATTTCATAATAAAAATCCAATCTTGGAAAGCCCATACTCGACACATTCTTCTAAAATTGACGAAGTTAACCATTAGAAACAGAGACGAAGAGAGATAGAACAAACATTTGCCATGCGAATGAACATAAAAAATCATGAATTACAGAGTAGCAGCGTGAATTTTGCCAAAAAAAACACCTTGAATGGGAGCAAATTACAGAGTAGCAACGTGAGATGTAGTCGTTGGTAGCGTGTGATGGTCAAAAGGAGTAGCAGGAACAGCGTGAAGCAGACAAGAGTAGCGTGTGATAGAGGAACAAAGGCAGAGACAAAGAAACAACGGCGATGGCCAATTGACTTGCCGAAGCAAATTAGGGAGCTTGTCTTGTTACGAAAGAGAGAGATTTGACTTGTTTTTACTGCAACTATTATAAATAGTGGAGATTTAAAAGTAGAAAATGATACTTCATCCATCAATTTAATGCATATAAGAACAGATTTACAAAAATTGGAAATTCACAAGACTTCACATCATTCACCGTCTGCTAACTTGTTCATCAATATCCATAAATTCGCCAGTTGCCCTGCCAGAACATAATGCAACAGCTCATTAGCTTTTGTTCTTGCAATGTCAAGTACCAAAAGAATAGAACACAATCACACCTACGATCAATTTGGCACGTCAGAAATAAGATCTACAGACACCAAAAAAAATATAGAACATGTAATTACAAAACAACATTCTCACTTCCGTTGGAACCACCAGAACAGTGCATACCTATTATATGACAAGAATGCATCACCTATATTTCCAGCTAACTTGTTTCGTACCTTCCGTACACAAACCTGTTAAAACAAAAGGTTGAATTAAGATTTGTATCATGAGTAATTATTTTCCTCTCATTTTCCCTTTTCTTTTTAACATTTTCTTGACATGTAGCATGCAGAAAGAGTTTGAAGGGGGCATAAGAGGGTGGAGCCCATCTTGGCTCATGTGCAAAAGCTTTCAAGCCAGTTCCCTTAGAAAGTATTTGATTTCTAAAATCTGCAGAGAGGAACAAGCTACATATATATTGAGTTGTACACATGAACAGGAACATGCCCAAAAGTCTTTGTAACCCACCTGTACACGATCGATAGGCCCAGCATCAGGATCTCTGTTTCGATGAATAATAATACCATTGTCACACTTGTTGATGAAATGTGCACTACCGCTTATGTCATACAAATTAGGAGGAGCCCCAACCCAATTATGCAACTGTAGACCAACAAATAGAAATTGCAGGTCAGTGAAGGCGAACGTTGGTCACTGGAGGAGAAACGAAATCAAGAAACTTCGAGTTCAGCCAACCTGTCTTGGATGAGCTACAAACCAAACATGACAAGAATGATGCTGAGCAAATCGTTTGATTAGTGTAAGCATCTGACTTACATACTCTGTTTCAGTCCTGTCTTAAAACAAAATGTCATGTCAAGAAGCTATGCAGATATTCAATTTCCAACCCAAAGAATGCAGGTTAAAAAATTTCCAGCGCCAATTACTATAGTTTCTTTTTGATGATTAGAAGGAACTCATTCCAACAATTAAATTGTTGCATAGATTCGTTTCCAATAAAGTAACCAAAATTGAGAAACATGTAAAAAGAATACTTTATTTTCAGCATCTTCCTGCATTCTGCTGAATTCTGTATCCAATTGATAAGATCAAATTCAAGTTTTCAATAAACAGGTGGTCAGAGTGGCAGGAAGAAAGCATTTGTTAAATGCTGAGATAAAACCAACTGAAATTCATTAATCAGGGAAAAACAAGGAAATGACACACATAAAAAGAAGTTAATTGGAGAATATTAGAAAAACTGCAAAACATCAAGCAATAAAACTGGAAGTGAAGTATTCAGGTCACAAATGCAATCTTCGCTATATTTCAAAAGTGATTCTCTTAATGTAAACACAGCCGCAGACTTCAAATACTTAAAATGAATACAAATCATTTAAATTTCTACACTTAAGTTACACCATCTGTATGACAGTCAAATGATGCAATTTTACTGAGAACAGTGAACAGCAGTAAGAGACGAAAATGAACTTTCCAAATGCATTAAATAAATCTGACAGATAGACTAAAACAAATCCAATTGCATAACTACTTTCAAATAAAAGATGCCCCATCCAGCAAAAGCATATAGAAGCAAAGAATTCAACCAAGTAGAGTGCATCTTCAAAAAAAAAAAGGGCACAACTGCTTTTTACAAGGTCATAACAGATAATTTCTCAGCAATTTAAATGCCTTCAGAAAATTGGAAGAATTTCATCCAAAAACTCAGTTCTATCAAGGACAAGAATGGTTTTAAACCTCAAAGTTAATGAGGAAGATTATCCCTCGCCAGCAACAGAGGAACCAACAGAACATTCAATGACCAAGAGTTCATAATGAGCGATAGTACCCATGACAATAGAAAGAATCAGGATGACTAAGCAAGCAATACCTAACAGCAAACAGATGTTAGAACTTACCAGCGTAGCTTATATTTATATGACATACTATATATATTTATATAGAGGGAATCTATCAAAACATCACATCAAAAGTCAAAACCTTACATGTGATGATGACGTTGATGATCGAGCTCATTGTAAGGGTCAATCACAAGTCCCCGCACCCCATACCTTAAAACTGCTACTCTTGCAAGATTAAGGACCCATTTTACACTTGGAAGTTGATCATCTTCACACCTACGCACATAAAGGAACAAAAAATACACATCAATGCACTCACATAAGATCAGAGACACATCATCAGCACTCGATCAGACTGAACATTTTAAAACTTGAATTGAACAAAATCATTTCTAGTTCCCTAAAAAACCAAAAATGGAAAACTTTGATGCTCATCCGGCAGGGTTTCAATTAATTTGTTGGACTACAACTTTTTCTTCAGGTTCATTGTGCTGATTTAGCATAATTGTTACTAGTTTGTTGAAGAAATTCTAGTTTCTTCTTTTACAGATTTTTCTTTAACACTAAACAACTTGAAATGTCCTTGGTTTGTTTGAGGGATTTCAGTTTTCTCTTTCAGGTTTCTTACTGCTACTGAATGGGTGGGATGTAGTTTGATGAAGATAATATAATTGAAGGGAAGCTTTTAGATCAGTTCAAAAAGTCTACAAACGAGCCTAAGATAAAAAATTATTGGTAACAAATTGAACAATTAGGATATTAATGCTCCAAACTTAAAAGAGTATCCCCAACTATACGTCTACACAGACCTACTATTTATCCTACATCAGAATAGTACCAATAGTTTTATTACCCTGCTATTTTAAAAGAAAAGCTGACTTCTAATTAGAGTTGACCCATTCAACTGAGTCTTGCTTTTTTGGGGAAACGAAAAAATTAGAATAACGTAAAGATTGGGAGGGGCATCCAGAATTTGGAATATGAAGCATTTTTAATGCAATTTTAACAAAATGCCTATTTTTTAATACAATTTACCCTATTTTTAACGCTCTTATGGGTACTGTTTACAAGCAAAAGATGGACCACTTGGATTAAAATCAAAGATGCTACAATATCAAATGCCCCTTACAAGAAATACTACAACTAACAATTAAATCATTGGGAGAAAGGTCAAATAACCATCCAACTTTTACTCGGAAATATAGCATAGTCCCTTGCATTCTAAAGTGTTCAGTTAACACCCATAATCTTATAAATTGGAAAGATAACCTTATTTAGATGAACCATTAATGGAAGTTGTTAAATTTGAATAATGTGGTGTAAGATTTTTTTTCAAATACAGCGTAAGGGCTACTTTATATCGTTTCCACTTAACCTTAAACCATAGGAGCTAGCTGAAGTGTATCAGGGGAATTCTAGAGTACAGCTCACCTTATGAGATAAAATGTATTGTTCAACCACTGTTTCCCCTGTTCTAACTCCTCAGTCTTCATTCGTTCAATTGATCCACCATAGCTATGAATGGCAAGGAGTGTAACAACAAAATTAATAATAGTGGTACAATTTGAGAAAAGAATCACATAAGAAATAGAAAAAATAACAATCCAAAGTATCAGGAAGAGAAAATAACCCTGAACCCACCCTGCATCAAAGAATGGCTTCTTAACGTGTTTCTCCAAAAGTTTCCGTGCATGATCTCGAACCTATAATGTAGGCAAAGATGTAGAATAGACACAAATATTGGTCAAATAAGAAATATCAAGGTTGTAAAGGTTTCACAACTGTTGAATAATATTTGCATCCACAAGACCCTATTCTCCAAAAGGCAAAACCAGGGTTAAAGGCCGACCTTATTCTCCATAGAGCAAAGTGCAAACTTCCAACCAACAGTTCTGTTCAGATTAACTAAGAGAGCATCAATCCATTCACTTTTGCCTGAATTTGGAACACCAGTTACTATAGTTAACTCGCCTGGTACAACCTGATCAACAGAACATAAATCCAAGAACTATGAATACCCTTTAAAACCAGGCCACATGCACAGGGAGAGGGGGATAACAAATATAGAAGAATAGAACAATTGATAACGGAATACCATCAGGCATAACTGAGTTTTTCAATTAGAAACGAACTCTGATATACAAGATGGTTGAAGATTATGTTTCGGAACAATTGCAGGGTTCATTCTTATCCATTGGTTTATAGTTCAGCTTCCCATAAGAAAATACTGGTCTAAGATTACTGCATTCTCTCCTGAGAATTTGATAGAAAGAAGGAAGCAGGAGACATTTTGAAAAGTAGGATTAGGTATCTTCATGCATGAAGACAAATAAAAAGACATGAGTCAACCAAAAGATACTGAACAACATAAAGATCACACAGAAACAGAAGCTAAAGCCAACAGGCCATGGTATACCAATGTGGTTGCCAAGCTAAAAGATTATAGAACATGATGAGCAATTAGGTCCATGGACAATTCTGAAGACAAGAATTCGTGTAGAAAAGCCACCTTTAATGGAAATCTTCCTTTCTTCCCCATTATAAAAATTATTGTCTCTTATAGATGGGCTCATATCCCCCTAACAGTTGTTTCAGAAAACACACATCCTCAAGTACAGCTATTAATAAAATAAGAAAATAGGGAAAGCACCTATCACTTGAAAAAAATCTTGAACCACAGAATTAACATCACTGCCTTCACTAAAATTTATTACAATCACAAGATAAACACAATATATATGCATAAGGCCTTCTCCAAACATACAAAACTCAATCATAAGATCAATATATTGCCAGATTCATTTAGACTAGAACCGCCACTCCAGCAAAAAATATTTGTTTAATACATCCAGTTTTGCTGAGCAAGATCTCATGTAAGGTATTGCAAATTCATAGACGGTACCAATAATGGGTTTCTTACCCATTATAGAGGAACAGAGAAAATGTTCATAAAGAAGAAGCAAATAAAGCTTACATTGTATAACTCATTCAGCGCCCTCCATCCTGTTGATACACCAGATCCATATCCAAGGGAATGATTGTAAAACGCATCAATTTCATCAAAGTAATCTCTAAAGTTGAAGAGTCCACGTATTGGAAATAACTCAGCATTTTCGACTACGTCCTTGAGTGCATCTGGGCCCATATACATCAAAACCTGATGATGTTATAGCAAATTCTATTTAGACATCATTCTTGATTTGTCTGATTATCACAGGCCATCATGGAATCCAAATGTCTAGGGATTTCAATCATCATTAACTTAATAACTGCACAGATATGTCAGCTAATCATTTCTAACCTCATTTGCATCCTTAAAATGTGAATGTTCATTCTTTTTTGGCCATTTAACTCGCCAGCATCTGCATCCCAAAGTGAAACAGAGAATTTACATCAAGAAATTTATAAATAATTTTCTATCATGAAAAAGGATGATTTTCAGGCAGAATTGCAGACCTTTCTTTTCCAATTCGACGTGCAAGTTCTTCAGATAATGCTTGACCAGGCGGATCTCCATCAGTAGCAAGTATTATTCGAGATGCCTACAGAATAGATGTTTAAAGATCAAAGACAATTGGACAAGTTAATGAGTTAAACAGCTAGAATAGATGTTAAACAGCTCGTTCTACATCTACAAACCTTGTTCAAGTACTCTTTGCAGTTCCAAAGATACTGATACTTGGTGTCCTGTCTTAACAATGAACATGGATGGGAAAAAAAAAAATCAAGTCCACAATAACAGTGTAAACAAGCCATAGACTACTATAATGAATAGCGTGAGAAAATTATGCTTGCAATTAATTTACAAAAATTGAACTAAAATATGCGATGCCTTGGGACTTCATTAACAATAGCAAATTTTAGTCATTGATAGCCTAGAACCTTTTATAGTTCGTATTGTTGAAGCACAAAAATATTTCATGTTTTTAGTTTCAACAAAATCCATGTCACAAAATCCTGACCTACATAAGACTGTGCGTGAACAAAAAATGAAAAATATTCTTAATGAATAAAGGTGATTTATGGGTGTGTTTGTCTACATGAAAGCACAGAGAACTACAAGATGAGACATCAAACATCTCCAAAGAGTAACATCTCAAAAAAATTTTAAAAGGTCTAGCACTCATTCGTTGGTATTTATTCAAATTATAAAAGAAATGTTTACTTGATTTAGGTAGCTGGCCTACATACACAATGCTGTTGGCATGCATGTATAAGCGTGATGCAAATACATTGCGTCTTTACGCAACAATTTACAACTTCTTATCCAATAAAAGAAAACAGCTTTTTTTATAACTGCAGTCTGCATCGATTACTGTATACCACAGAACAAATCCAGAACTTGGAAATTAACACAGACCTGATCCACAGGTGGCAATTCCTTTGGAGAAACTGATGGAGGCGCACCATCAGGGACACTCACACAATTATGAAACCCAGCCTCTTCCATTGCAAGCTTATCAAATTCACCTTCAACCTATGCAGACAAACATAATAATTAGTACAACTTTATACTCGTGAATAAGCATTTTCTCATAGACAGATACTCAGGCGTACTATTATTATATCCTCAGCTCCCTTTATGTCATCAAGCCCATAAAAAACTTTTTCAGCATCCTTTTCCTGAAACAAATGCACAATAACTAAAGGATTAAAAAACAGAACTACAGCATCATTCTTCAGACAATTTTAAAAAAGAGAAGTTATGTATATGCTGTGATATGTGTTTGTTGAATAGAACAATGCGAAAAAAATCGGGGCAATCTTAGTTCCCAGTTAAGATATATAAAAGTCCAACTAGGAGCAGACATAAAGAACAACTATGGAGGACAAGAATCCTCAAGGAGCCCTCATCTCCAAGTGAACCTCCTCCTCTATAGCAATAAATATTTGCTTAGATATATGGCACCAATTGGAGAAGCTTAATATGTTCAAAACAAGTACTCTGAATAAAAACATACATGTAAAAGGAATTACTCAGTATAAAAAGATACATGTAAAAGGAATGAGTGATTGGAGATTGAACATATGTCAAGATACACAACGTAATACCAAATGTCAAGGTAAAGCAAGATGCAAAAGTAACACCCATAGAATAACCTGCCAAAATCTCTTTTGAATGTCCCGATACTTGCAGTTTACAATCACTCCATTCCGTCTATAAGGAAATGCAATAACAATCTGCATATGAACTGTTAAAAATCATATGGTGGAAAGAAAATATCAAATCTTCAGCGAACAAAAAATAAGCAGGAGATATTTCACCTTTTGTTAAGTTCTATATACTAAAATTCCAAGTCAATGCAGCAGGGATAAGCAGTCTTGTATGCTTAATATACAGATCAATGTGTAAAGGAGATGATTTGTTTTTCTCTTCTGAACCATTCCCAATGATACAGAGTTATCCATCTCGTGGTTAAATATATTAACACCAGGATCAATTTTTTCAGTAAAAATGCATCAAATGCAGAATTGATTCAACAGTGTGGCCAAACCTTTCAATGTTTTCAGTTACAATGCAAGATTATAACTAATAATCTTCTGTCAGATACTTTATTGCCAAACCACAATCAAGTCAGGCCAATGTTATTCAAAATTCAGATTGACTAAAATCTCTGCAGGACATACCACTTACAAAATCTAAATACCTTTATTGGTTCAGTAGCTTACCTGATCACCATCCCTTTTCTGCATAACTCCGTTTCTACTCAACGTCTCTGCTGATATTAGCCTCTCTTTACAGTAGCCAAGAAGCTTAAAAATTCCAGAATCAGAAGTATAATAGTTATAACACATTTGGCAACAGCAAAAATAGTGCACCATTAGAAGCTAAGGATAAGTGGAACGGCAAAATTCCCAACCTCTCGCACGTTCTGGGCACAATTTTATAGCACATGCATGGAATTACTCTGGAATTAACGATCACATCCAAGGGCACGAATATGTATTGATTCTAGCAAGGGATTTTAAACAACTATAAGAGTATCCAAATGCCCTCAGACAACCTGTGTAAGGAATGATGACAATGTATAGAAAGAAACTGAACTATAAGAAAATCTATATAAGGATAAGTTGAACTTGAGAAAAGGGAAATGACAGAGAGTGAGAGAAAGAGAGAAAGAAAACAAAGAAAGTGGTGAGCACGATATCCTAACCTAGTTCACATCCATGCTAATGATAACCTCAAATAGTGGGACTGATTAGAGCAAAAAAGGCAGTCCATAAAATCAATGAAAGGAGCCTCAAGAAGCATCCTGTCCGACAATCATGGACACAACAAAAGAGTTAACAAACACCAGAAAAATGATTGAAAAGAAAAACCATAGCAACAAGCAGATTCTACTGCATATAAAGAAATAAGCACCCCACATCTCAAGTAATAATATCTATATATCAATTACAAGTGTAGGATAGACAATTGGAAATTAGCAACCTCGTCACATAGAGGTTCTAGTTCTAGACTTTTCTCTGTGAAATCTCTTGTCTGCTTAACTTTGGTAAGTTTCTTCGTTCTATTTGTCAACGTATTATCTGCAAATGCCTGCAATAAAAAAGAGTATTTCTCAACAAGTGTTCCTACAAAATGCATGACGAACAAGCAATTTCATTTCTAATTTAGATGATTAACCATCTCACCTTCGTTCCTCCACTCCACCCACATTTTGCTCGGAAACAAATCCATGATGCATTATTCCTGACATTGAAAGAGTACTCAATTTGGTAAACTAAAGCCACAAATAAAGTATGGAATGAAAAGAGCAACAGCTTACCCATCTCCACTGATGAAAAGAGAAAAGGACTTCTCCCCTGAGTCACCACCTTTACACTAGCAGAAATATAACAAAAAACTTTTAATTGGATATAGAAAATTGAAGAAGAGTTCAAGCACCATATCCGAGTTGAAATATTATCAATCTTTTCCAAATGACAGTTAAAGTTTGAAATACCCAAGCTATAATCAGTTTCAACTTTCAATCGCTGCTTGGATGGGGAGTGTGAGAATTCTTTGTTACAGGTCTTCCAAGTATTTTACAAAGCTGAGACTGTAATCACAGACTACCCCAATGCCGTAAATATCTAATGTCACTTTTAAATTCCTAGGCTTGGATGAAATATGTAAATACTAAATACTAAATACTCAATACGAAAACAAAATCAACACCTCAAAACAATTTTATTCCCAGAAGATAAAGATTATGTTGACATCGCAACATAAGTTATCCCAGAAAAGCTTACCATTGGACAAATTAAGTTATTGTACTGTCCAGGCTCAAAAGGGTCCAAACAAACATGCATTTCTTCTAATTTTCGCCTCAAAATCTCCAACTTCATTTCTTTCATTTCTGGGTGTTCTTGGCGCGCTGAAAATAAATCAAAGAAGATGAGCCTCAAAGGTAATATTACAGTCTTAACACATACCTTCTGCACTTGCTCCTATCAAACCAAATCCCAACAAGACTGAAGTAAACAAATAGAATAAAACCAAAAAGAAGGCAAAATCCCACTCAAGCACTAGACAAATGATTCTCCTGGAGTAAGTACCAGGTGACGGAACAGGTGCAAATGACACGCCATTAGTTTTAAGGAAAGAAGGCTGGATTCTAGAGAAAGGTTTGGAGCAGAGCACTGGTAAGAGGCATGTACAGTAGTGATAAAGGTGCCTACTTGAAGAAGAAGAAGTGGAAGGTAAACGGGGGGAAAAAAAGAAGGGTTTGAGTAAGAATTTGGAGCTCATGGGATAAACAGTGTTTGAAGAAGGCAAAGACACGAACTTTCGAAGATGACCGTGTGGATTGTAGTAAGCAAAGCGGAGCATCATATCAGTGATTCAGCTTCTCAAAAGGGTTTCATGGCTCAGGTCTGAGAGAAGAGGACGGAGGACGATAGAGGCTTAGGCTTAGCTACTAGCTCTAATTCTGAGTTAGAGGGTTTATCCTTGGGACCAATCTTGCGAATACCGAATCAGATTCGGTATTGGATATAGCACTGTATCAATATTTGTTAATACCAGATATCATTTCAGTTAATTTTTTAAATTTATAAAATAGTTTTTAATTTTTTTAAATTATAAAATAGTCTATTGATATATTATATAGTTGTACCCTGTTTTTAAAAAAATCATAATAATAAATAATAATCACAATTTTAATTTAATAATTATTAATAAATATAATTAAATTTAAAATATATTTTTAAAATATATAAATTTAAAATAAATTTGATTTAATAGTTAAAAATATATAAAATAAATATTAGTTTATAAATAATAATTTTTATATTATTTATTTTAAAAATAAGATATTATTATTAATACTTTATTAATAAATATTATATAAAATATTAAAAATAATTTATTTTTAAGTTTTATTTAATTTATAATTATTATTAGTAATAAGAATATTTATTATTATTTAAAAACAAAAATTAAAAATTCACAATAATTGTAAAAGTTGAAATAAATAAAATAACTAATTAAAAAACTTTGAAAAAAGGGGGGAAGGAGAGGTTGGAGGGAGGGAGGCGGATTTTAAAATTTTTTGAAATTTTTTTAAAAAATTCTCTAATTTTTTAAAATTTCTAATACCGACTAATATTTAACAGGTCTTTTGAATAACTGATATAGCTGATCTATATTTAAATCCGATATTCAAATATATAATTTAACAGTTTTAGTCCGGCATAATACGTATCAGCCGGTATCGATATCCATAACAACGCTTGAGACCTACTTACGTAGGATGGTGGTGTCCAGATGGCCTGACAAACACCAACAAGTACATTTTGTGGATGTCCAAAAGAATGAAAAGGGGTGGTAATAATTGGTTTTTTATATATAAACCTTGTCCACGCTTTTCTAGAAAAAATACAGGGCCATTTGTTACGTACCCTAAAAAGAAACAAATCATATAGGACTAATTAGCAGCAATCGCAGAATATCAAACAGAAAGATGCTCATTCATACGTATCAACAGCATGGTTCCGAATTTCATTCCGTATCGACAAAATAAAGATTTTATATGTACTAAGTATAAATATCGGTTAATGTTGAATTATTTTGTTACATATTGGTTGGTACTAAAAATTTGGGAAAATGTAGAAATTTATTAACAAATTTTCCCTCCAGAT
>JAOSBN010000003.1:30251231-30274326 GCA_027563595.1 Erythroxylum suave
TTGTAACAAATTATATTTAAATATTAGTCATTCCGATCCCAAAAATTAAGCAAATGAAGAATAATTGCATATATAATCACACCGTCCCATTCTTTTTGAGAGTGACAGGGGTGAATATTTTAATATGGAGTTGATATTGAAGCTAATGAAATATTTATAGTAAACTCCTATTACTTGTGTGTGTGTGCGTGTGTATGTATGTATTTGTGTGTTATTCTAATGTCAGCACTTTGATGCTTCCAAATGTGCCTTTAGAGGAAGTTTCATTTTCTATAAAAACCACAACAAGAAACGGAAAAAAAATGAAAAACAAACACCCATTAACTTCTAGATGCAGACTTCTCAAGTAATATATTTCAACAAATTCTTATTTTTTATAAATGCTTGAAAGGGAAAATTAATTTGGTCGCTTTGAATTATGCATCTTTGTTTTGGTCCATAGTGCGGGAAGTAACTATATAGTATAATTATATAATATTTTAATATAATAAATTATAATAAATATGTTTATTATAAACATAACAGTGGGTATGTATATTATAATTAATTATTATTATTATATAGATATATAATATTAATATAACTTAAATTAATATGTAACTTACTTAATTACGACTCATAGTAAGTTATTATAATTTATACAAATAATCTTTCCATATAAGTATATATTGTATTATTGTATTCACATATAATAGATACCGACAATTAATTATAATAATATTAATCAAACAAAACAAAATCTATGATGGAATAGTGCTCATTTGGGTTAATCTGAGTTATAACCCAGATTAAGTAACTATTATACAAACAATATTATGTACATAAACTGTCTATTACCTGCAATGGAATAATAAGCCATGGATTAATATACCTGCAATGGAATAATTTTTAAGTAATAGTTAGATAAACTTTAATAATTACTTTATATAAATAGTAGTATTTATAAGTATATAGTATTTATAAGACTATATAGTATAACCGTTACTTTTCTCACTCCATCAAGTAATTGCTCAGAATTTACGAAGATTGTAGTTAGTAAAACTCATAGAATGTTAGAATAAATAATACCATTGATAAAATTTGACTGATATCCATTGGCCCTTAAAAATTTAATCCCAAAATATGTACATTTCTTTTGAGTAATTGTTTGAGACTTGAGAGAGAACTTCGTTCAAAGAATAGCAAACTTGTTGTGGTTTTCATATTTTAATTATTTTTTAGGGATAATAAATTTTAAATTGCTAGCTTTTTTTTTAATTCAGCATCAAAATTTTTAAAATTTTCTGTTAAATGACAAAATTTTTAAAACTCTACCGACTTAGTTCAAAACGTTAATTTTATTAATATTTTGTTAGATAAATAAGCATCCACGGGAACTAATACACCCAATCTATAACCCATAATTATAACTTACCTATTTTGTTTCAAAAACAACCTAACCATCTTTCATTTACCTATTTTTCACACGTACACTTCACTTGATGAATTTATCCCTTTTTTTAGGGAAGTGATGTCATTTCTGTCAAACTTGAACTATAAAGAAGGAACAAGTACCTTTTAATTTTTGGCTGTGTCCTTAAAAGTTTCAATACTTACAATGTCATAAATTTTTTTTTTATTTTTTGAGTAATTCAGCCTTGTTTAGTTATATGTTCTCATTAAGATTCTAAATTTACAAATGATTTAGCATTAAGTTGGAGAATATAACGATTTCCTTTGATGCAGTTTAGCACCCGGTGATATGCTGACCAGATTTCTCAACTTTTAATAAACTTTAGTTTTAGTACCTATTTGGTAGTTCTTACTTCCCACACTATGGACCAAAACAAAGCTGCATAATTCAAAGCGACCAAATTGATTTTCCCTTTCAAGCATTCACAAAAATTAAGAATTTGTCGAAATATATTACTTGAGAAATCTGCATCTAAAACTTAATGGGTGTTTTTTTTCCCGTTTCTTGTTGTGGTTTTTATAGAAAATGAAACTTCCTCTAAAAACACATTTGGTTCGTTATTGTTGCATTCTGATGTTTTCAAAAATAAAAAAACCACAACCATTTTACGGAAACAAAAAACTACGTTTCAAAGGAATAAATCAATGGTATTAATTATCCATCCTAACACTTAAATTATCTATTATTATTTTGTTGTTGTTCTCAGCAATTTTAGCACCTTTTGGCTCGATATAGATATAGTGTGAAGAGAGGTCAAGGAGGACACTAGGCTTAACTCGATTATGACAGCTTTACAACAAGATCCGAATTCTAAACCTGATTACCACACAAGGGATAAACTGTTATTCTACAAAAATAGATTGGTTCTATCTGCTACTTCAATGTTGATTCCCCAATTTCTGCATGAATACCATGCCTCTCCTTCAGGGGGACACTCCGGTTTCCCTAAGAACCTACAAAAAGTTAGCTTGCGAACTGTTTTGACTAGGGATGAAGCCCTCGATATAAAAATTTGTGTGGGAATGTATGACTTGCCAAAAGAGTAAATACGTGGCCATATCCCTAGCTGGATTTCTACAGCCCTTGTCCATACCACAGCTGATTTGGGACGAAGTTTCGATGAACTTCATAACAGGACTTCCAAAATCTCACCGTTATGAGGTAATCTTGGTAGTGGTGGATCGCTTATCAAAATATGCCCATTTTTTACTTCTCAAACATCCTTTTACTGCTAAGTCTGTGACTGAACTGTTCATCTGTGAGATAGTAAGACTGCACAATATCCTTAGTTCCATTTTGAGCGATAAAGACCCTCTCTTTATAAGCAATTTTTGGAAAGAATTGTTTAAATTGCAAGGGACGATGTTGAAGATGATTTCCTCCTACCATCTTCAAACGAATGGGCAAACGGAAGTGCTTAATAGGTGCATGTAAACCTATCGCTGTTGCTTTACTTCCAAACAACCAAAAATTGGTCTTGGGTTGAATATTAGTATAACACCAATTACTATGTCTCAACTGAAAAGACACATTTTGAAGTCGTTTATGGATGTCATTTACCCACCTTGCTGTAGTTTACTCAAGGAGAGACTCAAGTAGAGTCGGTGGCATTAGCCTTGGTTGATAGAGATGAGGCTCTACACCAAATCAAACACAACCTATTGAGGGCACAATCTATCATGAAGAAAGTGGTTGATATCCACAGTAGAGAGGTTACTTGGCATGAGAAAAAACAAACAACGGGCAAAGATGAAATTGATAAAGGAAGAAATGGTAGAATAAGACAGGTAATATGAAAATAAAAAAATAGAGAGACACATGAGAAGATACTGTACTAGGTTGTAGATACGGTGGTCTGCCGCTGTTGGTTTGAATAGTAGACCTGTCTAGTTACCAGTAACGAAGCCTTATCAAATTACCTGAAAACTAAATACATACATGAGAGAGAGAAAAGAATGAAGGAAGTTACAAGCAGTTGGAGATATTTGAAAGAAGTGGGGAAGAAGTTAGGAGGTTATTTTAATTATTAGAGATAATTCAAAGAAGTGGGAAGGAAGTTTGGTAATTATTTTAATTATTAGCATTCTCTTTTATTTACAAATAAAAGATAATTAACTTGAAAAAAATATTACTTTTTCTTTTGAAAAATACATGTACGAATTGCATAATTTATCTAATAGAATTGCAATTTATTTTTTATTAAAATAAATATAAATTTGATAAGTAATTATCAATCATGCCTAATAGATAAGTAATAAGGATCAATATCAAGAAGGAATAAATATCAGTATGCATGGATATTAACCATGCCTAATATTTCCATAACTGAACAATAAAATTACCTAATAAATAAAATATAAAATAAACATCAGGTCTACAATGCTCGATACTACTCTAAGTTTCATAACAAACTTCTTGACCCATACAGCTTATTTTGCTACTTCCGCAGGTGCAATGTACTCTATCTTGGTTGTTGAATCTGTAGTCGTCTCTTGTTTAGAACTTTTCCAACTGATTGAGATCTTCTTCAACTCAATAAAGTCAATTGCTTTGGTGTTAGAATCATGTTATTATAATATCTATTGGCTATAGACTATTGTGGCTTTCACTTACAAAAGAAAAGGAGTGTTAGTTGGTTGCAAAAATCGGACCATTGGAAAAAAATTATGGCTGCTTCATTGCTAAAGTTTATGGAAAGTCGCGACCTGTTGGAAAATCGAGTCAAGATCTAATCCCGATTGCAGCAGAATAATCATGAAACTTTTTCATGATTTTTGATTTCTCGAAAATCAAGATCTATTTAATTCTATAAAATAATTAACACAAATCATAATAAAACAGAAATTTAATTCGTAACTTATTACGAAGCTTGATCTTCATCTTGTCGTATCCCTCGAACTGTTCCTAAAATCGATGTCTTAACCACCGTAGCAGCATAAATATCCGGCCTCTAACGATATTCACAGAACGAGTTGAAGAACCTTGTAACTATTACAGAGAGGGTTAAGTATGAAGTGCTAGCTCCATAAAACTTAAGCCTATTTATAATAAGCTTTAAGCATTTTAATAATCTAATTGAAATTAATTAATTTAAATTAAAACTTTAATTAGAATTATAAATAATTCTAATTGAATATCAATTATGGCCATATAAGTTTCAATATCTGATATTGATCCTTATTAAATATCTCATATTTAATTATAAAATTTCTCAAACTTTACAATTAAGTCCAATTTGATTAAATTAACTTTGCTCTTTTCAACTCATTCTATATGTGAGACCTATTAAGTTTCTAGATATATTGGTAATGATTATAAATTCTAATTCTAATTCATAATTAAAATAAGATAAATTAAAACTTTTTTTTAATTTATCTTTAATTCTCCAATTAAACAATTTATAATCATAGATCAAGATTGACTTCTAGCAACGCATCTTGACCACCCAAATATTTAAAAATGTCAAAGTAGTTTTGACTAACCTTTTCGTACTTGATTTTTCTATATAATTCAATCCTTTAATTAACCAATGTTCTGATTAGACATAAAGCATATAATTAATGTATACTCTATTTTGAGTCCAATTATATTAGTTCTCCGCCATTAGCTATTGATTTAATTAATGATATTTGTAAACTATTTACCAAATATCATTCCACCTTCGCTAAAGATTTCTCAAATCAATATTAATCGAGAACAATGAAACATTATCCCTAATTACTTTAGGATGATGAATCCTATCTTGATCACTCAACTATCTCTATATAGTTCATGATACATCCAATGACGACCGATTAAACGACCCATGAATAAATAAACCATAGATAGCATCAAAACGTAACAATATCAGGTCTATTCAGTGAACTTGTTCTTTAACAAGCATTCATACATTTGTTTAAGTATCTCTATACTTTAGCTTATGAGATCGACTATTTCCTTCATAAGGAAAAAACATCTCGTATGCTAATCTTTTTACGTTCTATTAATGTTCAATCTTAATAGAACAATGATTAGGAATTATTTAGGAATAATACATAAATACAATATGAATATCAAAATTATAATCTCATTATAATTTCATTTGCAATGTATAATTATTCCATGGACTTATCATGTACATCTAAATATGTACAAGATAAATAATGTCTTTAAATAATTTGTCACTAAACTACAACCAAAGCGATTGGCTGTAGGGCATAAACCAACACGACCGTGCCTTAGTACAATCGCGAATCTGTTATAAGCCAAGGGAAGTTGCGATCGTGCCTCAGCACGATCGTGACTCTGCTATTGAAGAACGAAAATCGCGACTCAGAACCTTTGAATAATAAGGGACTATTTTGAACATCCTTTGATCTTTTGACCATAACTTCTTCTCCCAACCTCCAAATGACATAGGACGTGAACCATTACACTAGAAACACATTGTTTTACATCTCCACCAAAAATTATAGCCATCTAAAATCAGTTGGAAGAGATTGATTGATTAAATTGGGATGAAAATGATGAACAATTTTGGAATTTCATAACTAGAGTATTTTCACTGAACATGCTTCGATATTTTGACAATATCTTGATCTGTATGTATCCAATTGAAATGATTTTTGACTTAGAATAAACTAGAGACATCAAACTATACTTTGCATGAAGAAATAGAATTTAATTCTGTCTCTAAGAATTTCAATTTCTGGGTGGAAATTGAATAAAGAATTTTTGAGATTAAAGAATGTTTGGAAGGTGTTGAAATTACTTATAAAGTGTATTAAAGAACATACCCGAGAAATTGTCATTGAACATGCATAATACATGATACATTCATGAATGTGCTTATGATTGACTATTTATCTGAATGTGTAAATTTTGTATATGATTGCATATAGAAAAACAAATAAATCGACTATTTTCTGATATTGCCAAGACTTCGAGGCAATAGCTTTGGGAGCAAACTGTGAGTAACCTAGACGGTCTCACTTAATTATTTGTTTATCTAATTTCTGATTTGAATTACCTATGAATGTGATTTGATTGTTGGGTTCTGGATATAAAGGTTCGATGATTCTAATTTGATGATTGTGATATTGAAGTGTTCCTTATATGTTAATTGGCATGAATAAATGATACTTCACATTATTGTGGAATGTTAGATGAAGGCCCGATAATAAATTTGAATGTGAAAGTAAAATTTAAATCAAGTGACTGATTATATATATTTGAATGTGAAGCATTCCATTACATGAATACATGAAAGATAAAGGCAGTTGTGATCGGAGTTGTCAGTGTAAAGAACTTAAAACTCAGACAGTGATAAGAGCCTCAGGCTCAGTTGTGAAAGTACCCAGTATCCACTAAGAGATATGAGACATTATCTGGTACAGTTCGATATCTATTAAGGGATATGAGCTAATAAAAAAGTACTCGGTTACATCTACAATAATAAGTGAAAGTGAGTTTCACATGCGTCGCATATACATTTTGATATGTATTTGACTGATTAAAATATATGAGTACCTGGTATTTGAATGATAATGTAGTATGTAATATTTCTTGCAAAATACAAATATGTGAAATATTTGTTACATGTGATAAAGTGTTACATGAATTGAGTGAACCATCAATGATAATTACCTTATTGAATTCGCAAAACTCACCCAAAATTGCACATCATTTCAGAAATGAGAGAGAGGACATTAGCGAATGAGAGATTACAAGCTTAATTCTTGTACTTTTGTGAAGAGGAAATTACTCAAAGGTTAGTCAGCTGAGATTGAAGAGTTTAAATAGACTTTTTGTGTAATTTTCTCTTTTATGTAGCATATTCTGTATTAGAATATGATGATGTACATGTATGGATGTTTAAAAGTTACAATATAAATAAGTTTGGTTTTTATTAAATGAAATGAGGATTACACTTTTGATATTTGATTTTAAAATCTAGTGACAGTTATATGTAGTAGTTGATGTTAAAACTAAATTTGATATATTGCCATGTTATAAAGTGAAGGTGAGATAGTTAATACACCATTATTATAAATTATATACTACAATATCCACCAAGTGTTCCGGTATGTAATTTATAATAATGGGGTGTTTCAAAATGTCACTGGGTGGCTGTTAAGAATATCCAAAAGCACTTAAGGACTAAGGATGTATTCTTGATAGATGGAGATGGAGATCTTGTAGTGAGCAGACATACAGATGTTAGTTTTCAATCTGACTAGAATGACTCCAAATTCCAGCCAAGTTACGTTTTCACACTAAATGATGGAATAGGTAGTTGGAAGAGTTCTAAACAAAAGAGGACTATAGATTCAACAACCAAGACAGAGTACATTGCATCTGCAGAAGTGGCAAAAGAAGTTATATGGATCAAGAAGTTCGTTATGAAACTTAGAGTAATTTCGAGCATTGTAGACCCAATACTTATTTTATATTTTATTTATTAAGTAATTTTATCATTCAGTTATAGGAATATTAGGCATGGTTAATATCCATGCATACTGATATTTATCCTTTCTTGATATTGATCCTTATTACTTATTTATTAGGCATGGTTGATAATTACTTATCAAATTTATATTTATTTTAATGAAAAATAAATTGCAATTCTAATAGATAAATTATGCAATTCATACATGTATTTTTCAAAAGAAAAAGTAATATTGTTTTTCAAGTTAATTATCTTTTATTTGTAAATAAAAGAGAATGCTAATAATTAAAATAATTACCAAAATTCCTCCCCACTTCTTTGAATTATCTCTAATAATTAAAATAACTTCCTAACTTCTTCCCCACTTCTCTCAAATATCTCCAACTGCTTGTAACTTCCTCCACCCTTTTCTCTCTCTCGTGTATGTATTTAGTTTTCGGGTAGTTTGATAAGGCTTTCGATATCGGTAACTAGACAAGTCTACTATTCAAACCAACAGCAACAGACCACCATATCTACAACCTAGTACAATATCTTCTCAGTTGTCTCTCTATTTTTCTATTTTCATATTACCTGTCTTATTCTACCATTTCTTCCTCTGTCTATTTCGTCTTTGTCCGTTATTTGTTTTTTCTCACGTCAAGTAATCTCCCTCCTGTGAAATCAGCCACTTTCTTCATGATAAATTGTACCCTCAATAGGTTGTGTTTGAGTTGGCGTAGAGCCGCATCCCTGTCAACCAAGGCTAATGTCACCGACTCTACTTAGGTCTCTCCTTGAGTAAACTACAGCAAGTTGGGTAGATGGCGTCCATAAACGACTTCAAAATGTGTCTTTCCAGTTGAGACATGGTAATTGGTGTTATACTAATATTCAGCCCAAGATATCGACCAAGACCAATTTTTTGACTGTTTGGAAGTGAAGCAACGGAGATAGGTTTCTAGGCACCTATTAAGCACTTTTGTTTGCCCATTCGTTTGAGGATGGTAGGAGGAACTCATCTTCAACATCATCCCTTGCAATTTAAACAACTCTTTCCAAAAATTGCTTGTAAATAGAAGGCCTGTATCGCTCAAAATGGAACTAGGAATACCATGCAGTCTTACTACCTCACAGATGAATAATTCAGCCACAGACTTTACAGTGAAAGGATGTTTGAGAAGTAAAAAAATGGGCATACTTTGATAAGCGATCTACCACTACCAAGATTACCTCATAACTGTGAGATTTTGGAAGCCCTGTTCTGAAGTCCATCGAAACTTCATCCCAAATCAGCTGTGGTATGGGCAAGGGCTGTAGAAGTCCAACTGGGGACATGACCACATATTTACTCTTTTGGCAAGTCATACATTCCCGCACAAATTTCTATATTGAGGGCTTCATCCCTAGCCAAAACAGTTCGCAAGCTAACCTTTTGTAGGTCCTTAGGAAACCGAAGTGTCCCCCTGAAGGAGAGGCATGGTATTCAAGTAGAAATTGGGGAATCAACACTGAAGTAGCATATAGAACCAATATATTTTTGTAGAATAACAGTCCATCCCCTGTGTGGTAATCAGGTTTAGAATTCGGATCTTGTTATAAAGCTGTCATAATCGAGTTAAGCTTGGCACCCTCCTCGACCTCTCTTCGCACTATATCCATATCAAACCAAAAGGGGGCTAAAATTGCTGAGAACAACTTGTCATCTTCAACTCTTGATAAAGCATCTGCTACCCCATTCTGTTTTCCTAGTTTATAGATAACCTCAAAGTCCATTCCCAGCAACTTTGCTTGCCAACATTATTGATCTATGGAGGGAATTCTCGAATCTAGCAAATGCTTCAAGCTTTTATGGTCAGTGTAAACTTTAAAATGTCTCCTTATTAAGTAGTGTTTCCAATGTTAAATAACCATTACTACTGTCATCACTTCTTTCTCATAAACTGATTTAGAATAGGTGATTTCAGCAAGGCTCAGCCAAAGCCTTGCTGAAATAGGCCAAGGGGCAACCCTCTTGAATTAAGAAAACACCTATGCCTCTCCCCGAAGCATCACATTCAAGGGAAAATTTTTTGGAAAATTCAGGTAATGCTAAAACTGGTGATGAAGTCATCTTCTGCTTCAATTCTTCAAAAGCTTCTTGGGACTCTTTACCCCAGCTGAAACCATCCTTCTTTGTAAGTTTAGTGAGACGTTTAGCGATTTTATCGTAATCTTTGACAAACTTACGGTAATACCCCGAGAAATCCCTTTACCCCTTTCAAATTTTTTTGGAATAGGCCACTCCAAGACACTTTTGATCTTGGATGGGTCCATAGCTACCCCTTCATATGAAATAATGTGGCCTAGGTACTCCACTGATTTCTGTCCAAAAACACACTTTTTCTGATTAGCAAACAGTTGGTTGTCTAATAACAATTTCATCAAGCAAGTTAAATGCTCCAAATGTTGTTTCCAATCGAAACTGTAGACCGAAATGTCGTCGAAGAAAATTAAGATGAATTTCTGCAATAAAGGCCTAAAATGGAGTTCATAGTCGCCTGGAAAGTAGCAGGTGCATTCATGAGACCAAAAGGCATCACTAGATATTCATAGTGACCCTCGTGAGTTCGGAACCCCGTTTTAAAAACATCCTCCTCCCTCACCCTGATTTGATGGAAACCCGACCTTAAATCAACCTTGGAAAAATATTCAGCTCTATGCAACTCCTCCATCAACTCATCCACAACTGGTATAAGAAACTTATCCAGCACCGTGAGCTTATTTAAAGCTCGATAGTCGACACACATCCGCCACTTACCATCTTTCTTTTTGACAAGGACGACTGGACTTGAAAATGGGTTGATGCTAAGCCTAATAACTCTAGCTTCTAGCAATTCTCGAATTTGCCTCTCAATCTCGTCCTTATGATGGTGTGCATGTCAATAAGGACGAATATTTACTGGTTCTGCCCCTTCCCTCAAATTAATGGCATGGTCCTGGACTCTCTTAGGTGGCAACCCCTTAGCCTCTTGAAAAACTAACTCAAACTTGAATAAGACAACTTGCAACTCCTCTTGGTGTTCTGCATCCATGGAACTTGAGGAGAGGATGTTTGCATGACTCCCTATAGGGTAACCTTTGCCCCATTCCGATTGAATATCATATACATTTCTTTCCAATCAACCTTCGCCACCCCCAAAGTTTCCAACCATGCAATGCCTAAGATTAGATCGGGCCCCCCTGCTCCAAAGACATAAGCACTTACATTGAACTCCTCTCCACTCAACTCCAATTTCATCTCTTTACAAATTCCTTGTGAGAAGGAACGGTGTCCATCTCCCAACCTAACATCGAATGTTCTAATCGGTGTAATAGTAATTCCTATGGCTTGGACCAAACTGCTGGACACAAAGTTATGACTATCTCCGCTATCCACCAAAATCACAATATGCATATCATTATGCTTACCTAATAAAACCATGGATTTTGTGGGTGAAGATGGGTCCTTATCAATTTCCTTGAACTCCACCGAATTGCACACAAGCTCCTAATCTTCCTGTTGTACCTCTTCCACTAGTGCTTCATGATTATTCATCCCACTGTCTTCTTCATCACGCTCCCATACAATCAACTTGTACTCCTTATCTAGGCATCGGTGGAGTGGACCATAGGTTTGTCCGCACTTGAAACATAATCCTTTAGCCCTCCTCTCCATAAGCTGTTCATAAGATAGATTTCTCGTCCCTTTCCATTTGAACCCCCCTTATCGACTACCTTCTGCCCCTGCACTTCAGTTTTTTATTAAACAATTCCCTTGCATCAACTTTAGAGCTTCCAGCTATAGCATAAGGCTGACTAGGACGCTGGGTATAAGAATTTCCTAAATGAGACCCACAACTAGTCTGAAAACTTCCTGACTTGTTCTTCGATTCACCTGATCGAATTACACCTTCACCGATTAACTCCCTCTCCACCTTTCGTGCAATAGAGATCAGCCGAGCTCAGGTTGATGGATCATGAGTGCGAACTTTGTTTTTTATTTCTTCACGTAGCCCACCCAAGAAACAACTCATATACCGCTCTTCTGGGAAATTAGATATTTGAGACGTCACCCTCTCAAACTCGTCAATATAGTCGTCCACTGAACCGTGTTGGGTAACCGATTTAAGCTGCTCAATCGAGTCACCCTCGTCCTTTCCCCCATATCGATCAAACAATGATCGCTTGAACTGCTCCCAAGACATACACGGATTGAACTCACGGAGTCATAAACCAGTACAGTGTTGCACCCTCCATACAGATCTGTACCATCGGTAATTGAAGTTTAGGAGGAATTTCGTGAATCACAAAATATGACTCAGCACGCATGACCCATGCAAACGAGTCTTCACCGTGGAAAGCTGAAAGATCTACCCGACGTGCTGCATTGCAGTATTCCTCCCATGCATGTTTGGTAGCTTCCGAGGAGAGGTGGTCCCCTTGTCGACGAGGACCTGACCCTTGTAGACCAGTAGCTGGTCTATCACCACCCACCGAGTTGGACGTATGGTGTGCCGGCCTATTGCCACCAGCGGAAGAGGAGGACTCGCGGTGGTTAAACCCCGATGGTCCTTCACCGTCACCTCCGATGTGTTGTGCCTGTGGGTTTTTCGCTAACAACGTCTGAATTCTATCCCTCAGCTCCGACTGTGGTAGAATTTGGGACTTGACCAATGTTTCGACGCTAGCCATCAAGGAACCCAGTTACGTCCTCAGGTCCTTCAAGGTAGCATCATGTGACTTAACCATCCCTTCTTAGGCCGAGAGGGACGATTCCTGCCTCTTAAGAGACGCTTCCACCGCTGACACTCTGGCCTCCATTCTAGTTTGCATACAATCTCTACCCCAGTTGGTCTCTCAATGAAAGCACCAATTGATAGGAGAAAGTATAAAGATTGTGTATTATTTACGTATAAAAGCTTAATTACAATAGATAGACACCTCCGAGGAAGAGTTCCCAGGCCAATACAATATGCTATATTTCGAATGATAATCGTTGCTCCTCCTAAGATTCCTCTATATGCTTCCTGCTTTCCTCTACAATCTCTCACCATAACTAACTTCTAACAGCCTGCCTATGTGTCAATTCCCCTTCCCCATCTTACCCCTACGTATATAAGTTTGGATAGGCCTAGGCCGCTGAACTATGGGCTGAGCTATGGGCTGAACACTAACATGTTCATTAGTGGGAATACTAGGGGTGCTAACAGAGAAGTTATGTATATGTTGTGATCTGTGTTCGTTGAATAGAACAATGTGAAAAAATCGAGGCAATCTTAGTTCCCAGTTAAGATATATAAAAGCCCAACTAGGAGCAGACATAAAGAACAACAACTAGGGAGGACAAGAATCCTCAAGTTGTCCTCATCTCCAAGTGAACCTCCTCCTCTATAGCAATAAATATTCACTTAGATATATGGCACCAATTGGAGAAGCTTAATATTCAAAACAAGTACTCTATATAAAAACATACATGTAAAAGGAATTACTCAGTATAAAAACATACATGTAAAAGGAATGAATAATTGGAGATTGAACATATGTCAAGATACACAACTTAATACCAAATGTCAAGGTAAGCAAGATGCAAAAGTAACACCCATAGAAAAACCTACCAAAATCTCTTTTGAATGTCCCGATACTTGCAGTTTACAATCACTCCATTCCGTCTATAAGGAAATGCAATAACAATCTGCATATGAACTGTTAAAAATCATATGGTGGAAAGAAAATATCAAATCTTCAGCGAACAAAAAATAAGCAGGAGATATTTCACCTTTTGTTAAGTTCTATATACTAAAATTCCAAGTCAATGCAGCAGGGATAACCAGTCTTGTATGCTTAATATACAGATCAATGTGTAAAGGAGATGCTTTGTTTTTCTCTTCTGAACCATTCCCAATGATACAGAGTTACCATCCCGTGGTTAAATATATTAACACCTATCAATTTTTTCAGTAAAAATGCATCATATGCAGAACTGATTCAACAGTGTGGCCAAACCTTTCAATGTTTTCAGTTACAAAGGCAAGATTAGAAATAATAATCTTCTGTCGGATACTTTATTGCCAAACCACAATCAAGTCAGGCCAATGTTATTCAAAATTCAGATCGACTAAAATCTCTATAGGACATACCACCTACAAAATCTAAATACCTTTATTGGTTCAGTAGCTTACCTGATCATCATCACTTTTCTGCATAACTCCGTTTCTACTCAACGTCTCTGCTGATACTAGCCTCTCTTTACAGTAGCCAAGAAGCTTAAAAATTCCAGAATCAGAAGTATAATAGTTATAACACATTCGGCAACAGCAAAAATAATGCACCATTAGAAGCTAAGGATAAGTGGAACGGCAAAATTCTCAACCTCTCGCGCATGCTGGGCACAATTTTATGGCACATGCATGGAATTACTCTGGAATTAACGATCACATCCAAGGGCATGAATATGTACTGATTCTAGCAAGGGATTTGAAACAACTATAAGAGTATCCAAATGCACTCAGACAACCTGTGTAAGGAATGATGACAATGTATGGAAAGAAACTGAACTATAAGAAAATCTATATAAGGATAAGTTGAACTTGAGAAAAGGGAAATGACAGAGAGTGAGAGAAAGAGAGAAAGAAAACAAAGAAAGTTGTGAGCACGATATCCTAACCTAGTTCACATCCTAACCTAATTTTCGCTTCAAAATCTCCAACTTCATTTCTTTCATTTCTGGGTGTTCTTGGCGCGCTGAAAATAAATCAAAGAAGTTGAGCCTCAAAGGTAATATTACAGTCTTAACACATACCTTCTGCATTTGCTCCTATCAAACCAAATCCCAACAAGACTAAAGTAAACAAATAGAATAAAACCAAAAAGAAGGCAAAATCCCACACAAACACTAGACAAATGATTCTCCTGGAGTAAGTACCAGGTGACGGAACAGGTGTAAATGACGCGCCATTAGTTTTAAGGAAAGAAGGCTGGATTCTAGAGAAAGGTTTGGAACAGAGCACTGGTAACAGGTATGTACAGTAGTGATAAAAGAAGGCTTTGAGCAAGAATTTGGAGCTCATGGGATAAACAGTGTTTGAAGAGGACAAACACACGAACTTTCGAAGATGGCCGTGTGGATTGCAGTAAGCAAAGCGGAGCATCTTGCTAGTGTTTCAGCTTCTCAAAAGGGTTTCATGGCTCAGGTCTGAAAGAAGAAGAGGGAGGACGAGCGAGGCTTAGCTACTAGCTCTAACTCTGGCCAGAGGGTTTGAGGGTGGGACTGTGAAACTTTCCATTTGTCTTTTAGCCTCTTCCAAAATTCTAATTATAAATAAAACGAAAAAATGCATAACTCGGCGCTTTCTTTTGGCTTGAATAACTAAAGTTGACACACAATATATTTTCCGTAATGAAAAGTAATTTACTTTGATTAATTTCCACAAATTAATAACTAATTGCTTTTAATTAATCCAAATATCTTCTTAGATCAAAATACCAAGTTCGACCTTTATTCTAATCAGATTTCTAGAACACCTCTAATATAGGGACTAACGGTCAATTTTGAAACGACTATAAGAGGATAGGTAAATGTTATGAATATTGAATTGCTTTCCTTTTTCTACTTACACTATATTAACTACTCTATTTTATTTGGAAATTCTATAACTATAATTTATAATGATTGATGAATTCTTTAACTCTTTAATACTCAATCAAATCCTTTTTTGTGATTGTGGAATACACTCCTCGTAAGTCCTCATATTTAGTAATTCCTGAACAATTTCTATGATATTAGAGACCAGCAAAATAGGCCAAAATTATGTATTAAACATAATCGAAAGTATCAGTAATAGTCAGATGATAGTAAAAAGTCATAACAAATTTTGTAGCTACTTGGACTAAAAATTGAGTAAGCATAATTCCTCCTAAATAATAAAATAAGTTATATCATCTTCAATTATTTAAATCTCGAATCTTTCTTTAAATTAATCATAAACCTCATTGGGATAGGTAAACTAAAGTAACTCCTCGTCTGAAAACCATAAATGAGAAATTTACAAGTTCAAACAAAAAAACTAAAACCCTAGTAAAAATAGATGTATTTGTAATATAAATTTTGTTATAAGATATTAGCTAGAATTGAAATAGTGTTATCAATAAAATTTTCAGTTGAACAAGATCTAGGCATAGGTATAGGTAAGAATTTATTTTTTAATTTTTCAATTAGCTCCCCAATCAATAAACGTATAGAATCCTTCAAATTTGATATGCCTAACTCTAGAGATTATATAGACATTTTGCATTTCTATCATCCATTATTTTTAATTTTTCATTTATTGACATTATTAGGAAAGATAACTAAAAAGGAATTCAGAAATGTCCCTTAAACTTATGACTTGGAGAGACTTGGATAGAATAGCTGAATAAAAAGTGTTCTATTTAAACCATTATTATGATAATATATCAATAGGATTGGATACCAGTAAACTAAAAATAAAATAAAAGTAGTTAAGATTTGATTGGATTTGTTTGTTGAGATAAAGACCCAGTGATAAAAAATATAAAGTCGATTTTTTAGCACTTAGTCTTTTAGTAAATCACCTTTTAGTTCAAAACCAAAAAAAGAGATTTATATAAGAGAAATACTTTTTATCTATTTTTTAATATACTCTATACCATAATATGTTTGCAGATTATCAGAACACCTCTTAACCATATGCAAATACAATATTACAAAAATATAACTATAGCTATTTCGATATATTTTAGCCTTGCACGAGATTTTAAAAAAAAAGATCATATGCTATTCTAAAATCATATCATACACTATTTTAAAATCATATCTAAGAGTTAGAATTCTTTTTAAGTAAGAATTTGTAAGTTCCAGTTCGAGTAATAATTTAGAGTAGTAAAAATTATGATTACCAATTTATTACAATTTCTAATAGGAGTTCCTTTATTATTTTGCTCAAATATGTTTAGTTGAATATGTACCATATTTATCATAAAACTTTTAGAAAGAAAAAAAAGTCTTGATATGTTTGTAAAGGAATCATGTGCCAGAGAAAGTTAATAAAATTTGAATCTTTAACAAAAATAGAGAAAATAATTATAATAAATAATTAGAGATTCGACAAAGCAATAGAGGGACTTGAACCCTTACGATCTCAAAAGTTGACAAGTTTTTTTCTTACTATCAATTTCCTCATTATCAACATTGACATGTATAATAGAACTCTATCTACATTCTCATCTTATTAACCAATTATCTATCAAACTGTGGAGTAAATGATTTGATGAAATCATATTTGATCATTTCTTCAATTTGGAATCGATTCCAAACAGTTATTTTTATTGACCAGTTGATTATTCAACTTACTTATAGATATTGTACAAAAGGGGGTGAGTCAAATGTATACGTATGGAAAGTCATATGCAACAAAACATGTAAGCATGACTTGGGGAGGATTTTTTTTCTTCCTATTTTAAGTCCATTTTTTACTCCATCTGACTAGTTTCGACTTCAAGTCTCAGATAACCCATTATAGCTCTCTATTGAAATAGTATGAAATTCTATATGATATCTCTAACAATATGAATTCTTTTTTTAACTCCTTTCAACTTCATTTTTTCTATTAAAAAATTTATGATGAATGTTGTTGGTTGATTTATGTGTAGAAATCATGTTATATTGTTGAATAAAAATTCCTTAATTCTTTTTTTTATATGTATAGAGAATTTGTATCATAAGAGGCTTGCTTTTTTTTTTTTATTGATTCCTATGGATTGTGACGCAATGTGGAAGTGAAATAAACAACACAATTCCAAAACCCAGAATTTTAGAAATTGATCAAGAGAGTCAAGTTTTATAGAATGAAAAATATCAAATAAAAGTCTCCCATAAACATCACCGAAACCAAGTATTTAGAGTCCTCAACATGTCCTAAACAAAATAGAAATCTAAGACAAAAACAAAATTTGGGCTTTACATTACTGCAGCACCGCTAGCAAAGAACTCTATTGTTTTAATGCCCCATCATCCACCTTCACTTGCAAAGAAGTCAATCTCAAGTTCTTGTCACCATAACCTAACTCACAATCATGTAAATATGGTGAAAGACCCGTAACATTAAGTGTAGAAGAAATGTTACCCATCTATGATGGTAGCTCAATAATGTAGGCATTGTCATTAATTTTCTTGTTAATCTTGAATGGACCATATTTCTTTTGTTGAAGCTTATGATTGCCCCCAACAATTCTATTCTTACTCAAGACTACCATGATGTCATCTCTAACTTCAAACAATTGCACTCTCCTTCGTGGATCAATATAGGCTTTATACCTTGCATTTGCTTTCTTAATTTTTTTTCCTTTACCTCCACTTGAAATTTTGAGCCTCCTTAGCTAACTTCCCAACACCAAAAGAAAAATTAGAAGATTTTGGCAATCTCACAAGATCAAGAGCATGATTTGGTACTATGATATAAACAACAGAAAATGGAGAACGACTAAGGCCACTGTGAACAGCATAGTTGTAGGCAAATTCAGCTTATGCAATCAGAAAATCCCAACTCTTTTGTAACATCTCATTTCCATACCAAGGGCTAGAACCTAGATTTCTGTAATTGAGAAAACAACAATGAGAGTTTCAAAAAATGTATTTCATGGTCATGCATAATGTTATCATACGCATATGTGAATATTGATTTTTGCACACTAAAATGATTGTACATGCACTTATTTGATATTTTCTGGGTATAATTGATCTATAAATGTGATTGTATTTGGAATTGTGAAGTGTATGTGTTAAAAATTGATTTGGAGCGTATATTTATTGATTGAGAATTTTTAGTAAAAATTTGAGAAAATTATGAAATTTAAGGGTATTTTTGGACTAGGAAAAATGCCAAGTGACAGAATAATTGATAAATAATAGTAGAAATAAGATTCAAATGGCAGTGAAAATTTTTATGAATGATATTAAGAATTAATGATAAGTGTCATTGCAAATTGGGAGGAAATTGGGTTAAAAATTGGAGACAAATGGACTAGCTTATTAAAAGATTTGGAAGAGACCTTAAAAGAGTGACTTGTGGTACACCACTTGTTAAGTCACTTAAGAAAGACCATATTTTGGTCTTTCATTTGCCAAAAACGACACTTGCTTAATTTCTCCTTATTTTTCCATTTGCTTCTTCTTTTCTTCACCTTCTTCATGTGCTCTCATTACACCTCACTCTCACCCTCATCTTGTTGTCTTTTGTTCAACTCTTTCACCTTGCTTCTTTAAGATTTATTGTTTTCTCCATCTTGTTATTAAAAGACCCAACTTATTCCACCTTAAAAGGTGAAAATCATATATGTTGGAGGAGCTAGGGTTTCATGGTGATTGAAGAAACTTTGGGTTAATCAAGTAAGTAACCTATTAATCTTTATGGCTTTAATGAATGAAACATGTTTTAGTGATATTTAGAGGTTAAATGTTCATAAAATGAGGATGGGTATATGCTAAAACGTGGATGAAAAATTTGAATAGATTCATGTCTTGCTTTGATGTTTTGATGGATGAGAGATTACGGAATGATAAAATGTTGGATTAAGAGACTAAATGGTGTTTAAAGTGTTCTGGAAAAATGTTAGCTTTGATATTTTCAATTGATTAAGCATCTGTAATTTAGCCATAACTTGTGCTGTAAATATCCAAATGAGATGATTTTTGATTTGGATTAAAGTAGATACATATGGCTACATTTTTTATGAAGACATCGAATTCAAATTATGTCTTTTAGAGTTTCGAATTTTGACTTAAATTTAAGTACTAGGTGTAGGAAAAAGTGTAGAAAAACTGGATACATAATGGGTTTTTGTTCTGTTTTCTTGATGAATTAATATGATTCTCCTTGGGTGTTTTTGGAATGAAATAAAATGAGTTTAGAACTAAAGAAAGGGAGTAATTTGGTATTTTCAAATGAGAAGAATTTTGGTGATAGTTAGAAGTGAAATGAAAGTGGAAATGAAGATGAATATGTGCAGAAAGTTGATGAAGTATGTATATATGTATATGTCCTGTTTTTAGTATTCATGATCAATCATGGAATATAATTTGTTTATAGCTGATATTAAGTTGAAATGGAATTAAGAATGATCGGAAAATGATGAGTATTAAACTAGAAATGATAGATTAAGCATAAGGTGTTGAATGTAGTAAGAAAAGAGTTAGAAATCTGGAAAACTAAGAATGCAATTGGATATGTGTTGGGGAAAGTGGCATAACATTTTGTGTAGAACTCTTATTGAGGTCATTTAAGTATGATTTGAAAGAGGACTTTGAGTTCTACAACTTCTATGAAGATCACAAGAAGAGATTTTGATGTATAGAGGGTCAAAAATTCAAATTTCTGTAAGTGACCCATAAAGGTCTGCTCAGCGGACATGGATGTCCGCCTAATGGACATTCACCGACCATTTGGTCTTAATTAAGGCTTAAATGGGCTTGAATTGAACCTAGAATGGTGCTTTGATTAAGTGACTAATGTGTGATATATATGAAGTGATAATTGTGGTTATAACTTAGTGAATGAATTGATGATATCAAAGTACCAAAGACATGAGTATAATGTGAATGAAGATGTTCATATGATAGGAGTTTTGATTCAAAGAAGTTGAGTAGTATGTATTAAGTGATTAAATGTGAATGAGAGTTTGGGTATTATGAGAGCATATAATGTTAGAAAAGAAATGACGAGAAATTGGTTTATGATATTAGATTAACTAAGTGTTTTTGAGGTGTATGCCTAAGGATAAGCTAAACACATACAAAGGATAAGGATTGAATGGTGAACTTAGAATGATCATGTGAAAATGAAGTGTAAACCTAAGTTCAGTTAGACATATATGAATTATGAAATGAGGATGAGGATAAGATGTGGATTTTAATAATACACGTGGGATTGTCATTTAGCATGCATTATACACAATATATATACATATGTATGTGATTGAGTATTCATAAAATTGTGAAATTAATAATGTGTGTGCAAAATGTGTATTGCATAATGATGATACAGGATAGAACGTTGGCATCCAGACATTTCCAGATCATGGAAGCTAATGCTAATCCGGAGCGTACTGTGAGTAACCTAGACAGTTTATCTCAATTATTGTTTGCTTAAATGCTGTTATGAATGATAAATAAATGTGATTTGAATTGTGTTGAATTCTGAACAGAAGGTCTGATGATTGTGAAATATGGGATGTATGTTGAAGTGCTGCTTGAATGTGAAAGTGAAGAACTAAATGTGTTATGATATGATTGATTGAAAATGTGAGATGCATTCCATACATGAATGCATGATCAGATAATAGGAGTTGTGGCCAGATTAGCCATCGATCAGAGCTTAAAGCTCAACGTGTGAAAAGAGCCTCAAGTTCAGACAGTGATTCAGAGCCTAAGGCTCACTATGTAAAATGAGCCATGTATTTTCAATGGATAAGGGAGAGTTAGTAATGAGCCCGGTATCTAAAATGGATATGAGACAGTTCAGGCACTCGGTCACAATAACGTAATAATTGGGAAAGTGTCTTATGTGCATTCCATATACTTTTTATTAAGTATGTTTGATTGATTGAAATGCAATTGTCTAAGCTTTATATGATTGTTCTGAAAATGATATGTGATGTTTCTTGCAAAATGCAAAGATGTGAATTACATGTTACGTGTATTGATGTGTTGCATGAATTGAGTGAACCGTCGATGATGGTTACCTCATTGAGTTCGCAAAACTCACCTAAAATTTGCAATATTTTTTAGGCTCAGAAGAGTTACCCCTTTAGGCAAACGGGAGTAATAGCCACTGCATTCAAGATAGGAGAAAAAGGTCGGGATCAGTTCGCGTCTGCATTAGTATTTTCTATTTTTGTATCGAATTGAGTCTTCCGTAATTATTGTAACATGTATATTTGAATATTTATGTTTTGTAATGGAAAAGTTTGTAAATGAGATTGATCTTGAATATAATAACAATAAATGTGATTTTGATGTTATTAAAGAAAAGAATGGGCCCAATTTGATTGTCGATTTTCGCATATGCATGCATTAATCTGAAAGAAAAAAATTTGTAAATAGTTTGATTGTTGACTGTTCTAGCCTACCACCCTCGTGGGTTACATATTCAGATATCACTCAAGATGTTAGGTACGCGTCTTGTGAGAGTGGGATGCTACATCTTTGGCTTTTCACAATATATACATTTTACCGAAATTTCCAAAGCTCGATTTACGACCTTTGTCTGGCCATCGGTTTGTGGATGAGCTGTGCTACTAAATTTAAGAATAGAATTAAATAATCCTCCCAAAATCCTCCAAAAGTGACGCAAAAATTTAGTGTCACAATCATAAGTAATTTATTTACGAACACTATGAAGTCTCACCACTTCTCTAAAAAAGAGCTTTGGAATTGCAGTAGCATTAACTGCCTTTTTACAAGGTAAAAAATGTGTCAATTTTGAAAATCGATCAACCACTACATAGATGGAATCGATACGTCTTTGTATTATTGGCAATCCTATAAAATCCATACCTCTTTGTATTCTTAGCAATCCTAACACAAAGTCCACAGACACATCTTCCTAAATAGCATCAGGAATCGACAATGGCATGTACAAACCAACATTAGAAGCATGTCTCTTGTAAGTTTGGCAAGTTGTACACCTTTCTACAATGAAAGCAATATCTCTTCTCATCTTTGGCCAATAATACCTCTTCCTTACTTCTTCTAGAGCTTTTTCTCTGCCAAGATGACTAGCTAAGCCTCCACCATGTAATTCTCTAATCACCTTCTCTCTAAGTGACGTCTTTGGAAGACAAAGTTGGTTTCCTTTCATCAAAAATCCATCATGCACAAAAAAATCATCATGGGATTTTTTTCTAAGCACAAATTTCATGTTTCCTTAAAAGTCTCCATCATCCATGTACAATTTTTTAAAATATTCAAGACTCTCCACTTCTATACTCAAGGTTTTAATCATGGTAACTCTTCTACTTAACGCATCAGCCACAATATTTTTATTTCCAAATTTATGAACAAGTATGTATGGATATTTATCAATAAAAGTTGACTACATAGCATGTATCTTCTTTCTCAATTGCTTCTGATTTCCCAAATACTTTAAGGCTTGATGGTCTGTGTATAAAACAAATTCTTTCCCAATCAAATAATGTTCCCAAAT
>JAOSBN010000003.1:30310235-30339113 GCA_027563595.1 Erythroxylum suave
TGATATAAAGAGATAAATAATAATTTCCATTAATTAAAAAATAGAAATAGAAAATATTAAACTATCGAAATTTTACTGCCATTAACCTTTTTTAATGGCAGAAATAATTATTAATAATGTTTGTAAGCCCAAACAAAATTTGTTATTTCATCGTAATTAAAAATTTACAAATACACTTAAAAAAATTTGATACAATTATAAAATAATCAATGAATTACATATTTCTAATCATATTATACTGAAGGGGCATTTTCGTCATAGACACTATTTTCTTGTTCTGTCCACTGCAACCAAACACATTTCTGTCCTCCAGACGAAGACAATTTTTCTGTTCTGTCCATCACAACCAAACAGCTTACTGTCTCCAATTTTTGTTTTGTTCCGTCTCCAAATTTTTGTTCTGTTCCGTCTCTGCCTATTGAAGACAGCAACCAAACACAGCGTAAGTGTACAGTCTAACACTTTCTCTTGTTCTTCTAGGTTATTGAATCGCCACGATGTCTTCTAGTATGAACCTACGTTCCCTGTTAGATTCCAACAAACTCACAGGACCAAACTTCCAAGATTGGCTATGGAATTTGAGAATTGTTCTCAAATACATAAAACTAGGATATGTCCTAGATGAACCACTTCCTGATCCCCTACTGTTGATGCATTTGATGAAGATCAGAAAGCTTATGAGAAGCTACTAGATGATAGTGAGTTGGCTAGCTGTATAATGCTGGCCTCTATTTCACCATAATTGCAAAAGCAGCATAAGGCTAATGATGCTAAAGCCATAGTCTACCATTTGAGGGAACTGTTTGATGAACAAACTCGGTTTGAAAAGTTTGAGACCTCGAGGTTGCTTTTCCATTCAAAGATCGCTAAGGGATCATCTCCCGTCTAGTATACACTAAAGATGAATGGATACATTGAGAGATTAGGCAGTTTAGGCTTCATTATGGATCATGAATTAAGTATAGACTTAATTCTGACTAGTTTGACTGATAGTTATTCATAGTTTGTGCTTAACTATTGAATGAACCAAATATCTACAATGATTCTTAAACTGAGTAATCTACTCAAAACAGCTGAGCAAACTGTCAAGAAAGACAGTAAGGCTGTGATGCTGGTGGACTTTGCTTCTGGTTCTCGAAAAAAGAACCAAAAGAAGAAGAAGAAATCCAAGAAGTCAGTGGGAGGTGTAGCCAAAAAGAAGATGAAGGAGACAATACCAAAGGGGATATGCTTCCATTACAACAAGGAAGGACATTGGAAGAGGAACTGCAAAGCTTATCTCGAGTCACTGAAGTAGAAGAAGGCATTAGATGACCCACCGTCTACTTCAAGTATGATATTTGTCATTGAGGTAAATACTATTTCTGATCATAACCTTTGGATATTAGATACCAGATGTGGCTCACATATATGTGTTGATATGCAGGGTCTCAGGGATAATAGACTGCTCCAGAAGGGAGAGATAGACCTATGTGTAGGAAATGGAGCAAAAGTTGTTGCATTAGCCATAGGGACAAATGTTTTGTATCTTCCTAATGGGCTAGATTTAACTTTGGAAAATTGCTATTATGTACTTGTTATGACTGAAAACAATGTATCTGTTACATTTCTTAATACAGCCGGATTTCATTTAACTTTTTCTAGCAATGGTTATTCAATTAATTTGAATGAAATATTGTATGGTACTGTTATATTGTGCAATGAAATTTACATATTAGATATTTGCAATCCAATTTTAAATATCAATAACAATAAAAGACAAAAACGAGATAACATAAAATCACCTTACTTACGACATTGTTGACTTGGCCATATAAGTGAGAAATGCATGATTAAGCTACACAAGAATGGTAGCCTATGGTCATTTGATTATGAATCATATGACATATGTGAATCTTGCTTGTTAGGCAAGATGACTAAATTACCTTTTAAAGGAAAAGGTGAACGAATGAATGGGTTATTAGAACTAATACATTCTGAAGTATGTGGTCCGATGTCCATTCATACCAAAGGTCGTTTTTTCATTACTTTTATCGATGATTATTCATGATATGGGTATATGTATCTAATGAGATACAAGTCTGAGGTGTTTGAAATGTTCAAACAATTTAGACATAAAGTAGAGAAACAACTTGGTAGAATTATTAAGGCACTTCAATCAGATCAAGGTGGCGAATTTTTAAACGAGGAATTTCTAACTTATCTCAAAGATAATGGGATAGTATCTCAGTGGACTCCACCTTACACACCACAACATAATGGTGTGGCTAAAAAAAGAAACCGAACCTTGTTAGATATGGTAAGGTCAATGATGGGCTTAGCAGATCTACAGAAATCCTTTTGGGGTTATGCACTCGAGAATACTATTTATGTGACAAACAGAGCCCTTAAAATGCAGTTGAAGTTACTCCATATGAGTTATGGACTAACAAAAGGCTTTATCTTTTTCATATGAAAGATTAGGGTTGTCCGGATTATATGAAATGGATTCAATCAGACAAGCTTGAAATGAAATTTGATAAACGTCTGTTTATGGATATCCTAAGGAAACAATTGGATATCAGTTCTATAATGCTTTAGGGTAAAAGGTGTTTGTCTTAAAGCATGTTGTCTTTTTAGAGAAAGAGTTTCTTCTAAGAAAAGACAGTGGGAGCAAAGTTGAACTTGTTGAAGTTTACGATGCTCAAACATACGCAGATCAATTGCTTAGACCCGAAATTGTTGTTCATAGAGATGAAACAACAGTTGAACATTCTAAAACACAAAATGTTCGTAATTCAAGTAGAATACGCAATGTTCCAGAGAGATATGGTTTTCTTGTAAGTGAACACAATGATGTATTGTTTATAGAGGACAATGAGCCTACAACCTATAAAAAGCCTCTGAAGAGTTCAAAATCTGAAAAATGGCTTCAAACCATGAAATCTAAAATGGATTCCATGTATGGAAACCAAGTATGAACTTTGATTGACCCACTCGAAGGGTTAAAACCTATACGGTGCAAGTAGATTTCAAAAACTTAATCAACACAGAAGGTAATGTGATTACCTATAATGTGAGGCTAGTCGCTAAAGGTTATAGTCAAAGACAAGGAGTTGACTACATTGAGCCCTGTAGCTATGCTTAAATGTATTAGAATACTCCTTACCATTGCTACTCATTTTGACTATGAAATATGGAAAATGGATATGAAGACGGCTTTCCAAAATAGAAACCTAAGAGAGGATGTATATATGATACAACCTGAGGCCTTTGTATCTAAAGATGGAAAAAAGGTATGCAAGTTTCAAAATTCCATTTATGGATTAAAGCAAGCATCTAGGAGTTGGAACATCCAATTTGATTAGACAATCAAAGAGTTTGGTTTCTCACAAAATCATGATCAACCTTGTGTATACAAGAAGGTTAATGGGAGTACTATCATATTCCTTGTATTATATGCGAATGACATATTACTAATAGGAAATGATGCCTCAAGTTTACAATCAGTCAAAGTTTGGATGTCCTAAAATTTTTCCATGAAAGACCTTGGAGGAGCAACTTACATATTGAGAATAAAGATCAATAAAGATAGATCAAGGAAGTTGCAAGGTTTTCACAGTCAACATATATAGACAAACTGATAAATAGGTTTAGCTTGGAGGAGTCCAAGAGAGGGTTTCGTCCTATGACTCATGGGATAAAACTCTCAAAATCTATGTATCCGAAGATGTAAGATGAGAGGACTCACGTAAGTATGATCCTATATGCTTCGGTAGTAGGATCAATCATGTATACTACCTTATGTATAAGACCCGATATATTGTATGCTCTAAGTGTTACGAGCAGATATCAATCAGATCCTAGTGAGGGTCACTGGGTAGCTGTCAAGAATATCGTAAAGTACTTGAGAAGGACTAAGGATGTATTCTTGATATATGGAAATGGAGATCTCATAGTTAGCGGGCATATAGATGTCAGTTTTCAATCTGACCATGATGACTCCAAATCTCAGTCAGGTTATGTTTTCACACTAAATGGTGGAGCAGTCATTTGGAAGAGTTCCAAACAAGACTACAAATTTGACGACCGAGTCAGAGTACATTGTAGCTGTGGAAGCGGTAAAGGAAGCTGTTTGGATCAAGAAGTCCGTCATGGAACTTGGAGTAGTTCCTAGCATAGTAGACCCAATATTGTTGTACTGTGACAACAATGGGGCTATTGCTCAAGCCAAGGAACCAAGGTCTCATAAGAGGTCTAAGCACATACTCAGGAGATGTCACCTGATTAGGGAGCTCATTGATAGAGGTGATGTGAAGATTGAGAGAGTCCCCACAGATCATAAAATTGCTGATCCTTTGACTAAGTAATTTCCTCAAGAGAAATTTGATTCTTGTGTACTCGCCTATGGTATTAGATATAAAGGCGATTAGCTTTAGTACAAGTAGGAGATTGTTATAATGGTGCTCTAATGGCAATCACCTTTAGCACTTTTGTACAAACTTTATTTTGATTAATAAAGTGAAAGGCATTTTTCATTAATTTAATCTTAAATCAAATTAATGAAGTCCATGATACAAAACATAGCATGAAGGAAATCACGATGAGATCATGGTAATAAGATTCCTATCATGTACAATTATATTAGTATCTAAATAATGCCCAGTCATAGGATTAATAAGACAGGACATTTTTAATCCAGATAGACTAGCACATGTTATACTTCTTAATTTGATCAAGCAGTGGATCTTATAAACTGTAAACATGAGATGTTTGGAGTTAACATGTGGATGCTTACTAAGGGTAGTAAGTACATCAGATGACCTGCTATGAGATTATCATATGGATGATCTATTGAATGTCAATAATTAATCTTATCATAGCAATGGTGCAAATATCCTTAGACTTGAGGCACTCAAGGATATCTTGGATACTAATCCTGTGCTTTGACATCATTTTTTGTTACCTCAAGATGAGGTCGCTCTTATGGTAGTGATTGGGTATAGCTATTGGTATTTAAAGGTAATTGGGTAGCCAATAAAGGATTCACAACTCCTAATAGAAGAAGATGATACCCACGACCTCTTGTCGGGGTCATTATTCGAGATTCTCTGGCCAAAGCAATTATATGTCATGAAGAAAGTCTTCAATGACATATAGAGTAATGAGATCCCATGACAAGAACTAATATCACTTGGAATAGATGTGATGTGGTTAGTCTAGTAAGAGCTGACACATAGCTCATACTCTGAATCAAGTGGGGTATAGTATAGTAAAAGGACAAATTACACGATAATTGTCTATAGAAAGGTTCATAAGTTGGATAATTAACTATTGAAAAGTTCATGTGTTAATCCACTTATATTCTAGCGAATAAGCATCATGAAACCCTTCATGATTTGAATGAATTAAGAGTTTTTTCAAGTGCCTAAAGTAATCAGGAACCTAAAGGTCACACACATAAAAGATTGGATAAAAATAAGTGTGTATGGCCTAATTTAAGCAAGCCACGATCAAAGGCGAGCCCATTTTTAAAATTGAGGTCATAATCGTGATAGAGGGTACGAATTAGTATATAAGTGAGTTCTTCACTTATGTACATAAGGCTTAATCACTTCTTACACACTCAAGTGAGATAGAAAGGGCTCTAGAAGAGTTCTAAAAAGAGTGAGAAGAGTTCTTGAGTTATCTTTATAGAATTTATACAATTGTTGTATAAATCAACATGTATGCAAGATAACCTTGATCTCTCTTTCATTTGAACATCTACTTAAATTCATCAAGTTTGGTGTTCTAACACCCTTACACATTGTTTAATCTTCTATCTTTGCATGTTTTTGGTGATTAAGGAAGGGTTTGGTTTTTGGAATAACCCAAACAAGGAGAAGAAACAAGAAAGGAGGACAAATAAAAGGTAAAATTTTTTGTTATTTCATATTCTTTACATATTCGTGCATGCATGTATGATCTTGTGATTTTCGGGTTATCATGGTCTTGGAATCTTGATTCCAAAACTTCCATTGCATACGCATGCATGTAATGCATGCAACCACGGCTAACCCAACATTGGTATCAGAGCAAGTTTATGCATGTTATAGATTATGTATTGAGCATGTGTAAAGTATTTGTTGGGTTGTGACCGACTTACATGTTGATTTGGACAAATTCGTGTAAATTCTAGAAAACTTTTTTTCTTATTTTCTTTCTCGAAAATGTTTATGAGATGTTGAATTATGTTTTTGTAGCAAGAAATTTCAATTGAATGTCATTTGCTATTTTATTTCGAATTAATATCCAAACTGGTCATATGTTGATTTCTGGGAATTTTTGGAAAACTGAATGCATGTGTTGATTTTGAAAATTTTGTAATAATTATAGAAATTTTTCTGATTTTCTTTCACAGAAGTGTTATAAGATGTTATTTTATTTTTTTGTAAAAGGATAATGTAATTGAATGTAATTTTCTATTTTATTACGAATTTAGTTTTAGCTTGATGCATGTATGAAGTTCTGGAAATTCTGGAAATGTGATGAATATGCATGAATGAAAATTCCATATTAATTTTTACAAAAATATTTTTATAAATTTTATGCAACCACATGCAAGATGAGATGTTGCCACATGTATGAGATGTATGAAACTTGTTGTTAAAGTGATTATCTTATGCATGCACGATGTAATGTTTGACTTGTGTTAGAAGTAATATGACAAGTGTCATACACATGTGATGTGCTAGCTATTTCCTATTTATCAATAAACAGTTCCTAAGAATTAGGTTCTGGAATTTTTTATTAGACACATTTAAAATGTGTATAAGAGTCTTGAATTTTTCCAGTTATTTGAATTTGATTCAATTACTAAATAAAGTCAAAATCAACATTGGTCAACTTTTTGAAAGTTGATGGAGTTGACTTACTTAATGACTTATAATATATGTATTTCTGTTATGAGACCTAAATAAGGTTCTTATATGATAAGATATATATTATTTTGATGGAAATAACATGTTCAATGCATGTGCTCAAAATTAGGGTTCTGGAAATTTTTCAAACATCGAATCGGTCTCTTTGGTGTCCAGTAGGTTAACTTATTTATATTGACGATTTTGGCCGTCAAGGTAATTTTAGCATATGCTGAAATTATGTAGGTAAATTTGAGATGACTTAAGGATATTATAGAGGACTAATCGGTCTATCGGAATTTTGGAAACCTTAGGGATTAACTTAGAATTAATCCAAGTAAAGCATAGCGTTTCTAGTGTGACTAGATAAAGGCATATAAACTAGTATTAAATTGTTTAATCTAGACATCAAAATAATTGAGTTTTAAGGTTCCTAATCGAATCACATTCATAATTTGGATTAGCCAAGACTAACACTAGTACCCGATTAGGTTCAAAAGTTGAATCGAATCACAAACTTTAGATGTATAGTCAAGTCTCAACCTAAATTAAACCTCTTTTATGTGATACATGCAGAAGATGCATTTTAAGGGTAGTTATGGACAAAGGCTCAATTCAATTGAGTTGTCCATATTCTAAATATGTATATATATGATGTACATATTCAAGATCATCCAAGTATAGATGAGACCAAAGAACATATCTCTCAATCAAATATTAGGACTTACACTTTCCATTAATATGGCAAGAACTAGAATTTTTTTAGAGTTGAGTTGTTGGGCAAACCCAAGCCCGCTCTATAGGAATATGTTCAAACTATGGAAATTATATTTGATTAATAGGTTAGTCCTAATTGCAAGCGTTGATTTGTTGGGCAAACCCAAGGTTGATGTGGATAGAGGTGAAGTTGAGTAGTATACATAGGATATATACATAAATCAAGATTTGATGATCCAATGAGTGTGCTAAATCAACAGTTGATGGCACAAGTCAATAGTTGCATGAGTGAATGCAATTGGTATGAATGATACCTATTGATTGACCTAAGGTGGCTTGTTGGGTAAACCCAAGGTCATTCTTGGTGATATTAGATATCGACCCATGAAGAAAACTATAAATTTTCTCAAATTTGTAGTGAGGCTTATGGATTTGAATAAGAATAGTGGGACCCATAATGCATGTTGTTAAAGTCCTTATAGATATGCATTACATGTACATTCTAACTCTTTCTCTCATTCTTCTAGGTTATTGAATTGCCACGATGTCTTCTATTGTGAATCTTTGCTCCCTTTTAGATTCCAACAAACTCATGTGACCAAACGTTTTGGATTGGCTACCGAATTTGAGAATTGTTCTCAAATTTGAAAAACTAGGATATGTCCTAGATGAACCACTTCCCGATCCCCTGCTGTCGATGCATCTGATGAAATCAGAAAGCTTATAAGAAGCTACTAAAGTGAGAGAGAAAGGGCTCTAGAAGAGTTTTAGAAAGAGTGAGAAGAGTTATTGAGTTATTTTCATTTAATTTACACAATTGTTGTATAAATTAACATGCATGCAAGATAACCTTGATCTATCTTTCATTTGAACATCTACTTAAATTCTTCAAGTCTGGTGTTCTGTCACCCTTACATATTTTTCATCTTTTATCTTTACATGTTTTGGGTGATTAAGGAAGGGTTTGGTGTTTTCAATAAGCCAAACAAGGAGAAAAAACAAGAAAGGAGGAGAAACAAAAGGTAAAAAGTTTTGTTAGTTCATGTTCCTTACTTATCCATGCATGCATGTATGATCTTGTAGTTTTCGGGTTATCATGGTGTTGGAATCTTGATTCTGACACTTCTGCTGCATACGCATGCATGTGACGCATGCAACCATGGATAACCCAACATAACCAAATTTCAGTTCCTTCATAAAAGTTTTAGATCTATGCCTCTAAATTAATTTTCAATTGGAATTATCCAGTTTATAGGTATACAAACCAAGATATGGCCAAATTATAGAAGTCTATTCAGTGGAACCTATCAATTCAACAAGGCACGTATCCGAAATCAACTAACTTCATTCTTATCATGCAAAAACATCCCATTTACTTATTGAAACATTCTATTATCCTATGATCAGGGTTAGAACCCTAGGATATTGTACATGAAAGTTTATTGAGAATTTAGAAGTGCATTTCATACTTCATGTGGCATGCATATGCACGTGAATAATGTTGATGCTCATTAAAATAATTGTACATGCATTCATTGACATTTTCAGGGTATAAGTAAATTTTAATGCAATCAAAATATAAATTGTGGATTATTTGTCTTAAAATTTGAATTGGTATGCATTAGAATTAATTTCGCATTTTTAGTGACGTTTCGGATATTTCTATAAGAATTTCAAGTAAATTGAACTAGGAAAAATCTAAAAATAAGAGACAAGTGGAAGTGTGACAGCTTAGATGAAGGACTAATGGACTAGTAAATGTGTGACAATTAGACCTATTACTATAAGACAAGTGGAGCAATTAGTAAGTGACATATGGGCTAATCAAATGGATGAGAAATGTAAGACATGCATTGGAAACATATGTTAAGACATATATGAGAAACCTAAGTCACCTTTTTGTATGAAAATTTTTTCAGCTCTCTTGTGTCTTCACTGAAATCACCTTCACCAAAACTCCCTCCTTGTTCTTCATCACCGAAACACCTAATTGATCATTCCTATGACTTTGGGTTTTGCTTAATACACTAGTAAAGAAAACATTTCAATCCATATATTGTCTCTTTATCCTTGTTTTTCTCCATCCACTGAAATCTCTTATTTGCTCTCCCCATTTCTGGAATTTTGCTGAAGGATTTGAAGTTCAAATCAAGTAAGTTATGCTTTAAGTTTTATGGGTTATGTAAATGATATTTTAATGAGGTTTTATTGTTTGTAAATGGACGCATGTGTGATTGGTGTATGTTTTCATGCTTGCGGATTGATGTATGCGTGAATGGTGTGGATGCATGCGAGGATGGTAAAGGAAGAAGCAAATTCAGTGATATGATTAACAAGATGAATGATTGTGGTAATTAGAGTTAAATGAAGAGTAGTGAAATGCAGAAAATGTAATATGGAATTAGGTTCTGGTTTTGAGTGATGATCATTCATGAATTTGTAAATTGTAATTATAGAATTCTAAACTAATAATTTAGGTTTTAAATGAATCATCAACTTGAAATGATAGAGAAATGATATAATTTTGCCAATGTAGTGTGTTGGAGTATGTTATATACAGTGTTTTTCTAATCATACATTTTGTATTTTGGATATAACTTAAGTTGTAAATATCAAAATTGGATGAAAGTTGATCTATATTAAACTAGATACATATGGATACAATGTTTATGAAGGAATCAAATTTGAATTTTGTCCTTAAGTGCCATGATATTTGTCTTGAAGTTGAGAATTGTGTGTTATCGAGGTCTGAGAATAGTATGTAATATTTTGATTATAACTTGCATAATACTAAACCAAAATACATGATTTTGATTTCATTAGAAACTTAATACATAGAGGAACATTTTATTAGTAAAAGGTGTTGCTTAAATACCTCATTTGCTAGGTCATGTTGGCCATAAAAAACTGACCTAAAAATTTGTCCTAAGAAAAACTGAAAAAACTGTAAGATAAATGGGAAATTAGTTTCTGTCACAATTGTGGTATGGGATTCCACGATCATGGTTAGGGATTTTATGATCGTGGCAATGATTTTTCATAGAAATGTCTTAATTATGTAATTGTTGAATTAATTAAGGATGAAGTGTATAATTGTGATGCTTTTGGACTTAATTTGGGCTTAAAAGGAGTACATAACCTAATGAATAAATTACTTAATGCTATGAATGTGTTGTTATGGATTTCATGAATGAGAATGTGCAGTTGAAGATGCTTCACCAATTGAATAGAGTTTGATTAGGGGATGTAATCAAAATGGTATTTGAATTAGTTTGTAATGATGTTGTATTAGAGGTAGTGAATTATGGGAAAATTAATATGAAATTGGTACAATGATATGTGTTGAATTCGGATGAATGGAGGGGAAAAATTCCAGGGCATGATTGTGGTGCTCACGCCACGATTGTGACCTAACGAAAAATGTTTCTGTGATGATCATGATCCTTATAGCACAATCGTAGCCTAACCAGAAAATGTTTCTGTCACGATCGTTGTCAGACCTAAAGAGAAAAAGAGTTGTATTTTAGAGTAAAGAATGTTTAGAATGTGTTACAAATTGTTTATAAAGAATGTTAAAGAAACATACTTGAGAATTTTTCATTGAACATGCATATTACATGATACATTTATAAATGTATTTATGATTGATTATTCATATGAAAAAGCACATGACTAACATATAAATGTATGTGTTTGCATATCGAAGAACACGAGCAACCGCTTCCAAATATTGTAGGGACTTTAAGGCAATAAGCTAAAGGGAGCAACAGTAAGTAACCTAAGATGGTATCACTTAGAATGTTTGTTTAATTTTGAATTAAATTGATATGTGATGTTGTGTACTGATTTTTGGACATAAAATGTTTGAGGCGTTTGATGTGTGAATAACACATTGGAAGTGTTCCTTGAATGTGGATGTGATTGAATAAATGTGTTCTTAACTTATATGTTGATTGTCGAACCAAGTAAAAAGATCAATGTGAATGAGAAAATGTGAATGTGAATGCAGTGGACTGAATATGATGATTGAAAATGTAAAATGCATTTATTCCATGAATGTATGAAATATAAAAGCAATTGTGACCGGAGTTGTTAGCGAAAAATAGCTTAAAGCTCAAACATCTGTGGTAAAAGCCTATGGCTCAATTTGTATGATAAAGCCCGGAATCCACAACGGATACGGGATAGTATGATAGAGCCCAATATACACAACAGATACAGGTCAATGTAAAAGGTACTCAGTCACAACAATGTAATAAATAAATTTGAGTCTCATAAACATTGCATGCACATATGATATGAATAAATTGAGCAATTGCAATGTTTTTAGGACTTTTATTGTATGAATTGTGTGAATGCTAGAGAGAACAGAGAAAGTCTTTGACCAAATGGATTATGAGTCGGATGAGAGGTTCGACTATGCAGTTTCCTTACCAATGGTGGAAAACTGTTTCAGGCAGTACCATCAGGCCTTGTAGTTTAAGATGGGAAGACTTCCTGATGGTCTTCAAGAAAATTACATGTCCAAGATCGATATAGAGAGAAAAATGAAGGAATTTTTGGATCTGAAGTAGGGCAATTTATCTGTGGTAGCGTATGAGGTTAAATTCAATGAGCTGATGGGATATGCTATTGAATTGATTCCTACTGAGGAAGACAAGTGTAGGAAATTTGAAGACTAGCTAAACATAAAAATCCATACAAGGCTAGCCGTTTCTAACCTTGGTATTTTTATAAAACTACAAGCTTCCTCAATCCAAATTGAGCAGTTGTTGAAGGACAGTCAATCTAACTATAGATCAAAGTCTAGACAAAAGAGGCCTAGTGAATTTCATGACAATTCTAGTAGAAGATTCAGCAAGAGTCATAACCGAGCTTTCAAACCACCGACTAGATCAAGGCAGTTGGGGTTCAGATAGAGGGGTAGTTTTGTTCAATCTAGCAATAGCAGAGGTGCAGTATAGGGCCAGTTACTGACTTGTGAGCATTATGGGAAGAAGCACAGTGGTCAATGCTAGAAGTTAACAGAAGCCTGCCTTTGATGCAGCTCATTGGATCATCAGGCCAGAGACTATTTTATTATGTTTAGAACACAATTTGATAGGAGAGGAAGTGTGGCGATAAAAACTACGGTTCAGCAGAGCCGAGCCAGAGGGTCTGGACAGAGAGCCCGTGGTAGAGGCAGAATGAGTTCTAGGAGTCCTACTGTTAGGACTGAGGTGAGGAGCAACCAACCACAGTCTCAGGCCCGAGTATATGTTATAATGAGACAAAAGGCTTAAGAATCTCCATATGTCATTGCATGTGTGTTACTAATATTTACATTTAAGGCTTATGCACTGCTACGCATTCCTTTATTGCACCAATTATGGCATCTAGGTTGCATTGTGATAGAGAGTTATTGAGATGTGGATTATAGGTGAGTACACCAATAGGTAGTACCACCATGATAGGGGAAGTTTATAAGAGGTGTTTGATTCGAATTGATCAGGCAGAGATAGAGGCAGACTTGATTATGTTATCGCTAAAGGAAATAGATGTTATCCTAGGCATGGGTTGGCTCACTGCTCGCAGAGCCATCATGAATTGTTATACTAAGGAGGTAATATTTGAATCTCCTAATCAGCCGAGAGCAACATTTAAAGATATTAGCCAAGCAGTGCCAGCCAAGCTGGTTTCTTTTTTTAGTGCTTTGAGATTAATGCAAAAGGGATGTGGCGCTTATTTGGCCCATGTCATTGATATCCAAACTGAGCAGAATATACAGGACATTCCTATGGTTAGGGAAATCCTAGATGTGTTTCCCATAGAGTTACTTGGCTTACCTCCAAATCGAGAAACAAAATTCACAATTGATTTAATTCCAGGTGCTGCTCCTATATCTATTCCCCCATATAAGATGGTACCTATAGAACTAAAAGGGTTGAAGGCTCTGTTATAAGAGTTACTAGATAAGGGATTTATTAGACCCAGTGTTTCACCCTAAGGAGCTCCAATCTTATTTGTGAAGAAAAAAGATGGAACGTTGAGACTGTGCATCGATTATAGGCAATTGACTCAGGTTACAGTGAAAACAAGTAATCATTGCCTAGCATTGCTAATTTATTTATGATTTATTTGATCAATTACAGGGAGCTCAAGTGTACACTAAGCTAGATTTGAGGTTTAGGTACTATCAGCTAAAGATCGCAGAGGTAATGTACAGAAAAGTGCATTCAAGTGTAGGCATGGATATTATGAGTTCTTAGTAATGTCGTTTGGGTTAATTAATACCCTAGCTCTATTTATAGCATTGATGAATAAGGTATTCTAGCCCTACCTGGATTGCTTAGTGACAGTGTTTATCGATGACATTTTGGTGTATTCAAAGTGCAGAGAAGAGCATGCTAAGCACTTGAGAGTGATACTACAGATTATAAGGGAGAAACAACTAGATGTCAAATTCAGTAAATGTGAGTTTTGGCTAGATCAAGTAGTGATTTTGGGTCATATAGTAAATATGCAAAAGGAGTTAAACATGAGATAATATCTTCATATCTTTAGTTACTAAGTTAAAAGGAGTTAAACATTAGACAAACAAGATGGATTGAGTTATTAAAGGATTATGACTATACGATCGAGTATCATCCGGAGAAAGCAAATATAGTGGTAGATGCATTGAGTAGGAAGTCAAATAATAGTGTAGCTCAGATTCAGTTATCAAAATTACTGAGCCTAGTTTAATTGAGATCCTAAAATGTGGATTTAAATTTAGAGCAAGATGAAGCCTTGATTGCTACATTAAATTTGAGACCGATGTTGTGTGATAGGATTAGAAGAGTTTAGAGTAAAGATCCTAGAATGGGGAAACTGATTGAGAAAATTAAGATGAATCCAGATTTTAAATTTAAATTGAGAGATGAAACATTGTGGTTAAAATAGAGATTGTTTATGCCTAATGTGGATGAATTGAGAAAGGAAATTCTAAAGGAGGCGCATATAACAGCTAATGTTATGCATCCTGGTACTAACAAGATGTATAATATGCTAAAGCAGCATTTCTGGTGGCCAGAGATGAAGAAAAAAGTAGCAGATTATGTAGCTAAATGTTTGATTTGTCAGCAGAATAAAGTTAAACATCAGGTTCCAGTTGGGAAGCTTCATTTGTTACCTATTCCGAAGTAGAAATGGGAACAAATCACAATGGATTTCATTATGGAATTGCCTAAGACTCCGAGGCAAAATGATGTTATATAGGTTGTAGGGACTGATTGACTAAGTTAGCCTATTTCTTACCTGTGAGAAAGAATAGTTTACTAGACCAATTGGCACGGAGGTATGTGAGTGACGTAGTGAGACTATATGGGGTTCTGGTGTCCATAGTATCGGACAAGGATCCTAGAATTACTTTGAAATTTTTGAAGAGTCTAAAATCAACTATGGGTACGAAGTTGAACTTCAGTACTGCTTTTCATCCTTAAAAAAATAGATAGAGTGAGAGGACAATCAAGATTGTTAAGGATAGGCTTAGAGCATATGTATTGGAATTTCAAGGAGCTTGCAATCAGTGCATAGCTTTGATTGAATTTTCTTACAACAACCACTACTATAGTATTATTAGAATCGTACCTTACGAGACATTGTATGGTAGAAAATGTCGATCACCTCTATATTGGAATGGGGAAGGTTTGAGATTGATAGAAGGCCCAGAATTGATACAAGATATTGTAGATAAGGTGAAATTGATCCAAAGCCAAATAAAAGCGACACAAGATAGATAGAAGAGTCATGTAGATCAACACAGAAAGGATATGGAATACAGTGTAGTAAACAAAGTATTTCTAATAGTCTAACCTTGGCAAGGAGTGTTGAGATTTCGCAAAAAGGGCAAGTTGAGCCCTAGGTACATTGGTCCTTATAAGATTATTAAAAGGGTAGGACCATTGGCGTACAGATTAGCCTTACCAAGTGAAATGTCTCATATGCACAACATATTTCATATGAGTATACTTAGGAGGCATAGATCTGATCCAATGCATATATTACCGGCTCAAAAGATTGAAGTTATTAGTAATCTAAGTTATGTTGAGGCGCCGATCAAAATAGTGGGATATCAGACAAAACAGTTGAGGAATAGGGTAATTCCACTGGTGAAAGTCCTATGGAAAAATCACTCAAGTGAAGAAGTAACTTGGGAAATAGAGGAGGACATGAGAAAGCAATATCCCTACCTCTTTCCCCAATTAGGTAAAAATTTCACAGACGAAATTTCTTAAGGAGGGGAGAATTGTAACATCCTATTATCCCATGATCAGGGTTAGAACCCTAGGATATTGAACATGAGAGTTTATTGAGAATTTAGAAGTGTATTACATGCATCATATGGCATACACATACACGTGAATAATGTTGATGCTTATTAAAATAATTATATATGCATTCATTAACATTTTCCCAGTATAAGTGAATTTTAATGCGATCAAATTGTGAATTGTGGATTATTTGTCTTGAAAATTGAATTAGTATGTATTAGAATTAATTTCGCATTTTTGGTGACATTTTAGATATTTCAGAAATTTCTAAAAGAATTTTAGGTAATTTGGACTAGGAAAAATGTGTAAATAAGAGACATATGGAAGTGTGACATTCGGTAGCTTAGATGAAGGACTAATGGACTAATAAATGTGTGACAATTGGACCTATTACTATGTGACAAGTGGAGCAATTAGTAAGTGACATATAGGCTAATCAAATGGATGACAAATGTAAGACATGTATTGGAGACATGTGTCAAGCTATAAATGAGACACCTAAGTCACGTTTTTGTATGGAGATTTTTGCAGTTCTCCCGTGTCTTCACCAAAATCACCTTCACCAAAACTCTCTCTTTGTTCTTCATCACCGAAACACCTAGTTGATCATTCCTATATCTTTGGGTTTTGCTTAATACACCTTGCAAAGAAAGCATTTCAATCCATATGATGTCTCTCACCTTTGTTTTTCTCCATCCACCGAAATCTCATATTTTCTCTCCCCATTTCTAGAATTTTGCTGAAGGATTTTGAAGTTTAAATTAAGTAAGTTATGCTTTAAGTTTTATGGGTTGTATAAATGACATTTTTTATGAGTTTTTAATGTTTGTAAATGGATGCATACGTGAGTGGTGTATGTTTTCATGCTTGTGGATTGACGCATGCATGAATGGAGTAGATGCATACGTGGATGGTGAAGGAAGAAGCAAATTCGGTGATATGATTAACAAGATGAATGATTGTTGTAATTGGAGTTAAGTGAAGAGTAGTGAAATGCAAAAAATGTAATATGGAAAAAAATTAGGTTCTGGTTTTAAGTGGTGATCATTTATGAATTTTTAAATTGCAATTGGAGAATTCTGAACTGAAAATTTAGGTTTAAATGAATCATCAACTTGAAATGATAGAGAAATGATAGAATTTTGGCAATGTAGTGTGCTGAAGTATGTAATATGTAGTGTTCTTCTGATCATACATCTATATTTTGGACATAACTTGATCTTTGAATAACCAAATTGGATGGATTTTGATCTAGATTAAACTAGAAACATATGGCTACAATTTTTATGAAGGAATTGAATTTGAATTCTATCCCTAAGAGTCTTGAACTTTGGCTTGAAGTTGAGATTGTGAGTTGTTGAGGCATGAGAATAGTCTATAATATTTTAGTCATAACTTGCATAATACTGAGCTAAAATACATGATTTTGATGTCATTAGAAACTTAAGACATAGTGGAACATTTTATTAGAGAAGGTGTTGCTTAAATACCTTATTTTCTAGGTCATATTGGTCATACAAAAAAAAACTAAAAATTTGTCCTTAGAAAAACTGGAAACCTGCATGATAAGTGGGAAATTAGTTTCTGTCATGCCATGATCGTGGGCAGTGATTTTTTATGGAAATGTCTTAACTATGCAATGGTTGAATCAATTAAGGATGAAGTCTATAATTATGATGCTTTTAGACTTAATTTGAGCTTAAAATAAGGACATAACCTAGTGAATAAATTGTTTGATGCTATGAATGTGTCGTTATAGATTTCATGAATGAGAATGTGTAGTTGAAGATGCTTCACCAATTGAATAGAGTTTGATAAGGGGATACAATCAAATTGGTATTTGAATTAGTTTGTAATGATGTTGTATTAAAGGTAGTGAATTCTAGGAAAATTGATGTGAAATTGGTACAATGATATATATTGAATTCGGATGAATGGAGAAGGAAAATTGTAGGGCATGATCGTGGCCATCACAGCACGATTGTGACCTAATAGAAAATGTTTTCGTCATGATCGTGATCCTTACAACACGATCGTGGCCTGGCCAGCAAATGTTTCTATCACGATCATGGTAGGGACACCACGATCGATGCCAAACCTATGGAGAAATAGAGTTGTATTTTGGAGTAAAGAATACTTGGAAGGTGTTATAAATTGTTTATAAAATGTATTAAAGAAACATACCTGAGAATTTGTCATTGAACATGCATATTACATGATACATTTATAAATGTATTTTTGACTTATTATTCATATGAAAATGCACATGAGTGACATATAAATGTATATGTTCGCATATAGAAGAACATGTTGAGCAACCGCTTCTAAACATTGCCAGGACTTTAAGGCAATAAGCTAAAGGGAGCAATAATGAGTAACCTAAGATGGTCTCACCTTGAATGTTTGTTTAATTCTGAATTGAATTGATATGTGATGTTGTGTACTGATTTTCGGACATAAATTGTTCAAAGCGTTTGATGCATGAATAACACATTGGAAGTATTCCTTGAATGTGGATGTGATTGAATAAATGTGTTCTCAACTTATATGTTGAATGTCAGACTGTAACACCCACATACCCCTAGAAGTATACGTGGATGCTATGCACAATGGGACAAAAATAAACCAAAACGTACCAAACACATTTTCAAAAACTCAAGGAATAACATTTCATTCATTATTGATGGGATCATATTCAGAACACAACATATATATATGGTACTCATTATATGCAAGCCTAAAATCCAAATCTGAATTGTATTAACGTTATTACAAACCATTTGCATAAAAATACAAGACATTAACTACATCACAAAAGCAAACTTAAATGTATTTCTTGTCCAAAACAAAACAATTCTTTCTTTGGCCATTGCGGTTATCTTTGTCCCAACCTCAAGTCTTCTTATCAAAACCTACACAAGGGTAAAACCAACGTGCTAAGTATATAGCTTAGTAGGGAATCACTAAACAAATCTAGTAGTTGTCTAACATTCACATATGCATAATCAGATCACATTTCAAACAATCTTTAATTGTGCATATAAAAGTGTAATCTAATCAATATGTATCTCAAAACATAATATGCCAAATCATAATAGGTTTTATTTGCTTCAGAGAAAAACTTAAAAATATCGGAATATAATATGCAAATTACAGATCTAAACTTTAAAGTACCAGAACAGAACTTGTATGTATATTATATTAGAAAGAATTTAGTTATTTTAGAACAGAGCTTGACTATATCAGAACTAAGCATGTAACAAAATACATTGCAAATTAGGCTACTAATCCTTTTTACAGAAGTAGGTAACGGGATCAGAATAGAAGATACCATGTTTGGTATCTGAAACAGGAGAGACTTATGTCTCTGAAACAAAAGACATAGAAGTGTCTAAAATCAGAAGACACCGAAGTGTCTGGTACAGAAGACACCGAAGTGTCTGGTTACATAAGAAACCTTAGTGTCTAATTACAAAAGCAGTTGATAACCCTTCTAGGCATGCCTAGTTACCTATGATTAGGAGTCCACATTTTTAAAACAAACCATTTCAGATTTCAGCATTTTATGCAAAGGATGAAGTACAATATATATCTTTATTCTGTTTTGCTCCAAATGAACTTATTCATTGACACTTGATCAAACATAACATATTTTATAAATACACATATATGCAATTATGCATCAATAGAAATGTTGAGTCATCCCACATTATGTATATGCGCACAATTAGAAAGCACTTCCAATACAACCCCAACTATTAAACTCCTCAGACAACTAATGGTTCGATATTGTCATAATAGTATCGCAGAAATTCCCAATTAACAAACACGTATATTCAATTCATAATATGTACTCCTTTGGAACTCATTCATTCATGATCACACCAAACAATTCAACATTGTATTCACCATTACTAAACCATACATCCTTTATATTATCAGCTCCATTAATAATGCATATTTAAACTAACTATTACTCAATTACTTTGGATACCAGTTTAAGTTCAAACACACCCTTAACAAGTCCATTTAAGTCCTATTATATCAAATAAATTAACTAAATCTTATATAGTTCATCAATTGCACAAAACTCCATTTTTTCCACCTTCCTAATCATTTTACATAATTATGAGATAAGTGTCCCGAAACCTTCAAATAGTTGTTCTCATATGATAGGTTTTTTTTGGACCAGTTTTGTATGGCTATTCTGACCTAGAAACTGATGTTTTTAGACATTATGTTCTTCCGAACAAATATTCGTATATGTCTTATGTTTCTATAGCATTAACAATCAGACCATTTGGGCTTTTAAATCATGAGATATAAACAAAATATTACAAGATGCTCCAAAACACATGCAACATTAGGTCACTTTTTTCGATCTTAATTTCCAAGGTCATAGAGCTAGAATTAAGTTAGAGTCTCTCCTAGAGATATTTATCTCTATTTCTTAGGTTTCATATGCAACTAAAATCACACAATTTTGGGGTCTTTATCCTGCGTTATGACTCAAACAACGTAACTAACTCAAAAAAACCCTAGACAGAATTCTTCTACGCAATGCTCTCTTGTCATAGTCAACCAATTCTATCCAAGATAACACCAAAATAAGAACAAAAAAACATCCCAAAAATAATTCCACATCTACTTGAATCTTTACATCCATTCAATCAAGCACAAATACAGAAATCAACTAAGTTAAGTCCCAAACCTTAAAATTGGCAAAGTAGTTCTTCTAATGTTTTTCCTTCCCTTTCTCTTTGGTTTTGCTTGAATTACCAAGTGAAAAATGATGGGAGGAAGAAGATGAAATGGAGAGGAGGAAAATATGAAGTTAATTCCTCAAATTTTCGTCCATCTCCCCTGTTCATATGCCTTTTCATGAATGTTTTAGTCTTAGACACATGTTTCAATATCATTGGTCCATATATCACAATCCTATTGGACCATATGTTACAATCCCATTGGATCACATGTTACAATTGAACCATGTGTTACAATTCTATTGGACCATGTGTTATAATTCTATTGGACCATGTGTTACGATTCCATTGGACACACATTCTTTAACCTTATTGGTCTATGAGTTCACTTTAGGAAAATTATATAGTGGTCCTTGTTGTTCCTTTAATTCCCGCATTTTCCTATGACATTATCCATTATTTTTATTCCCATATGTTTTAATTTTCTAATGACATAAATTTCATGTAATTTGGTTAATTATATCAGGAGTTATACCCTAAAAACTACAGGTTGCTCGAAAACAATGACAGCAGCTAGAACTCAAATTCAAACTAGAACTCAAAAATCTTAGATGAAGAATCAGATTTCGGTTCCTTCATGAAAGGTTTAGATCTATGTCTCTAGATTAATTTACAATTGGAATTATCCAATTCAGAGGTATACAGAACAAGATATGGTCAAATTACAGAAGTCTATTCAGTGAAACCTACCATTCAACGAGGTATACATCCTAAATCAACTAACTTTGGTCTTATCATGCAAAAGCAACACAAAAATAAATCCAATTTAACCAAAAACATCCCATTTACTTATACAATGCTTGTTTTATCAATTCCCTTCACATCACATTCATAAATTCAAGGAAACATATCAAAATTTTCTATACATATTTCATATCTAAGTATGTATGTTCATGCCAAAGCAAACAAATTATCCATTTACCCTTATCTTTTACATTAGGTACCTTTACATCTCTTACTAAGATGTACTTAATTCATTATGTTCTCTTTGTAATATATCCTAGATATGTTATAATACTTCCAGGGTACATGTTGGGGCATTACACGAACCAAGTCCAAAGATTATTGTGAATGAGAAACGTGAATGTGAATGTAGTGGACTGAATATGATTATTGAAAATGTAAAATGCATTTATTCCATAAATGTATGAAATATAAAAGTAGTTGTGACTGGAGTCGCTAATGATATAAAAGCAGTTGTGGCTAGAGTCGCTAATGAAAAAGAGCTTAAGGCTCAAATATCTTTGGTAAGAGCCTATGACTTAATTTGTATGATAAAGTCCAGTATCCACAATGGATACAGGATAGTAAAAAAGGCACTCAATCACAACAACATAATAAGTAAATTTGAGTCTCATAAATATTGCATGCACATATGATATGAATAAATTGAGCAATTACAATGTTTTGAGGACTTTTATTGTATGAAATGTGTGAATGCTTATCGATGAATATGTTCTACATTATCGTAATGAAATGATAAATTGTATAGATTTTGAAATGTGACAATTATGAACAAAGTGCTTTGTGATATTACATGATAGTAATTGGTATTATGTGAATTATATGATAACATAAATTATGTGTTGTATGACAAGAGTGAACCATCGAGGATGGTTACTCATCTAAGTTCGCAAAACTCAATAAAATTGAAACGTTGACATTTTCAGGTTCGAGAGAGTGACATTCAGCTTCTAAGACTGCTTAAAAGAAATTTTGTACAACTTTTGGATAGAAGACATGGCTTAAAGGTCGGTTAGCTAGGACTAAAGGTTAGTTTTAAAGTTTTGTTTAATCCTCATGTATGTAGCATACTTTGTAGACAGAGCTATGGACTCTGATAGGTTGATATTGTGTAAACCTCGATGATGGATATAGTGCTACATTGTAAATTATAGTTTATGAAATGAAATGAGGAATTTTGGATTTTAGACGTTATGTTATTTATGATTTTTAATTATGATGTCATGCGATATAGTGAAAGTGAAATAGTTAGCACGGTGTTTTTGTCGGGCATGTGCACGTGTGTTCATAAGGTGTACGGACAGGTGTCAGATAGGAGCGGGGTGCTACACTTATGGAATGCTTGTTGTATCAATTCTCCTCACATAACATTCATAAATCCAAGCAACCATATCAAAAATTTTCATACATATTTCACGTCTAATTATGTATGTCCATGTCGAAGCAAACAAATTATCTATTTACCCTTGTCTTTTACATTAGTTACTGTTACATCTCTTACTAAGATGTACTTAATTCATTATGTTCACTTTTTAATACACCCTAGACATGCTATAATACTTCCAGAGTATATGATGGGGCATTACAAGCCCGACATTCCCAACGGATGCGAGACAGTTATTAATGAGCCCGGTATCCACGATGGATACAGAATAGTTACAGGCACTCGATCACAACAACGTAATAATTAAATGTGAGTCACATGTACATTGCATATACATTTGATATGTATATTTTAAATGATTGAAATGAGTTGTTAGAATTATTCTGATTGAGAAATGTGTATTAAGTGAACATAGTGGTTTTGATGTTATTTGATAATTGGTGAAATGATGTGCAATATGTGATGGTATGAATTGTCTATGGATTTTGGAACATGAACTGTTGTGTTATGTGATATGAGTGAGTCATTGAGGATGGTTAACTCATTAAGTTAGCAAAACTCACCAAAATTGCAATGTTGACTTTTAGGTATTAGAGAGGAGACATAGCTTCTAAGACCACTTAAAAGAAACCTAGTATTGCTTTTAGACTCAAGAAATGGCTCAAAGGTCGGTCAACTGAGGCTGAAAAGTAAATAGGTTTTGTATAGTTCATCATTCATGTAGCATATTTTGTACCCAGAGTTGTAGACTCTTATAAGTTTTTTGATATTGTATATTTTTGGATGATGTTTAAAATGCTACAATGTACATTATGTTTTATGAAATGACATAAGGAATTGAGTTTTAATTTTTAGTTATTTTTGTTTTAAATTATGATGCCATGTTAAGTGATGCGATTTCTCTAACTAGTGCACGGCCTTCACAGGGCATATGTCCAAAAATCCTTCGAATGTACGGATACGTGCTTAGTGGAGGTAGGGTGCTATATCTATTGCTTGTTCAAAATTTCTATATAAGGTGATCTTTAAAGTTATAGCAAACAGACTTAAGATTGTTTTGGGTACTTTGGTTAGTAATAACAAAAATGCATTCATACAAGGAAGGTTTATAGAGGATAATATTCCCAATGTTTAGGAGGTCACAAAGGGGTACCAAAACAGACAGGCTCCACAAAATTGTGCTTTTAAGATTAATTTGAAGAAGGCCTATGATTGTGTGGAATGGGGTTTTATTTTTAAGGTAATGGAGATGATGGGTTTCCCTTCTATATTTATAAAATGGGTAGAGGCCTGTATAACCACCTTTTCCTATTGAATGGCGGTGAATGGTATACCAACTAAATTGTTTAAAGGAAGGAGAGGAGTTTGACAAGGTGATCCAATGTCACTCTACTTGTTCATTCTTTGTATGGAGGTGCTAACTCTATTATTGAAGCACATTGTGGAGAAGGAAAAGGGTTTCAAGTTCCATTGTGGATGTAAGAAGGTTTCTCTAATCAATCTATGTTTTGAGGATGATTTATTTCTATTCTCCAAAGCAGATCCATCCTCAGTTCAGATGTTAATTACCTCTCTTAAACAATATAGAGAAATGTCAGGTTTAGAAATCAATTTAGCTAAAAGTCACTTTATGATGGCAAATAGTGCAGATAGGTTGGAAATTGTGATAGCATCAATGTCCTCTATAGAAAGGAAACAACATCCATTTTGTTATCTAGGGCTGCTAATCACTTCAAGAAGAATTATGTTTTCTGAATGTTTCCCTTTGGTGGAAAGAATACGACAAAGGTTAAATCATTGGACAAATAGGTTCTTATCATTTGGGGGAAGACTCCAACTCATAAAATCAATACTTAATTCCTTGCAAGTATATTGGTCGTTTAACATGTTTCTAACTAGGGAGTGGTGAAGATGATTGAAACTTTGTTTATGAGGTTCTTATGGGGAAAGAAAAACTCTAAGGGAAGTATAATTAAGGTTAGATAGGAAGAAGTTTGCAAGGCTAAGAAGGCGGGGGGTTAGGAATTATCTCTATAGCCACCACAAACAAGATATTAATGCTTAAAAAAATTTAGCACATTTTGTGAAATGAAGATTCGTTATGGACCAAGTGGTTTCACTCTACTAAGAGGAAAGTCATTATGGTATATGGCCCCTAAAGATTCTCAATCCTTTTTCATTAACACGTTAATGAGTTTCAAGGATATTATCGAGTGGGAGGTTAAATGTAGAGTTGGTGGGAATAAAGCTCACTTTTGGTATGATAATTGGACACGTTATAGTCCATTAATTCAGATCCCTAATGCAGCCCAATGGTGGGGTCATATTCCACTTAAAGCTAAAGTGTGTGATGTTAAGTCTGATATTAGGTGGACTGATGTTCCAGGTTAGGTGATTCATCTCATACCTTCGTATACTCCTAATTGCAGGAAATATGATAAATTCTCATGGTTAAACCAACCCCTTGCTTCCTTTTCTAACAAAGCATGTAGGAAGTGGCTAGCTCAGGGACAATCCCCTATTGATTGGTACCCTACTGTATGGCATAAGTCCCTAGGACCCAAGTCCTCTTGTTTATTATAGTTGGCGATTTTGAACAAAATCCCCATCATAGACGAATTACACTCTCTAAATCTGGACAACACTTATGTCCTATACAAGAATAATTATGAAACTAAAGATCATCTCTTTTTCCAATGCCTTTTTGCTATGAGCATTTGGAGGAAAATTAAAGAAAAGTGTTATTAGAGATTGGATGGGTTTCCGCTTACTATCATAGCGGACAACCTAAGGGTTTTGAAGAATATTCCTAAAGGGGATAAAGCAGTAATCATCATCTCACTAACTTCTACCCTCGAAAGGATATGAAAGGAGAGAAATTTGTTAATTTTCACAGGTAAAATACATTCAGATATAGAGGTATTGAACTCTTTAATCATAAGGATTAGAGTTCGAAAGTACTACCTATGCGTAGTGAACAAGTATTTAGAACTTGGAATCTGGGTTAACCATAACTAAATGCATTATGAAGAAAAACTAAGGGGACAAGTATTTAAACTCATACTTGCTGCTTATTGGAGGAGCTAATCCCAAGAATGTTCACTATATTTCTAGTAGATGCCTGGATGCTCTCGACGGTATCAACTATGTTGTGTAGGCTAAGGAAGAGAGATAGAAGAGGTTAAAATCAAGTAAACAACTTAAATATCTTTCGTTATTGCTATACTCACAGATTGTGAAGAAGAAGAAAACACTTACCTCTTGACAAGGATTTCTCTCTTTTTACCAGTCACGGAGAAGAAGATATTGCATTCATTAAGCCCTAAATAGAGTGATATAATGTCAATAAGAATAGATAACAACGGGGGTGTATAGGTTTCAATATCTTACCATAGTCCACTAGCTCGAAGAGGAAGATCCCATTTGGAGCCCTAATTTGGAAGCTTCCCGAGTCTTTTTTTTCAGTGGAAATTTCAATTACCTGATTTGGGAATGTGTGGAGCCATTTATTGTAACATATATATTTGCACGCTATAGTTTCTTTCCTTCTATTGTTTTTCTTGTCTCTTCAATGTCATTGTGGGGCTATTTTTTAGATGTATTAGTTTCTCTTGGTTATAAGAGTACCTGAATGTGTTTGCTTTTTAGATGTTTTAGATTCTCCTAAAAGTGGCTCAATGTGTTATGTACTATTTTCTATCTATTTTTATAAATTTACTTTTTTTTAAAATGAATTTCTCATTACTTACTATTTCGTGGACATAACATCTCATATGATACCAGAGATCACAAGAATATATGACTTCTACCACACAACTTTTCATCATGATGCATATTCACAAGAACACACACTTGCGGGCGATAAGTTATTATCCACGGTGGTCGGGTCGGTCATTTTAGGCCAAGGCCCACCTCTAGAACCACCTTTCATTTTGGGTTGTAGTCGGGTCGGTCGGTTCCGGCTCAGATTCATTCTCCAAACCACTTCCCGATAACCGATGGTACCTGAATTCGTGATGGGACACGATATGGGGAAGGTAGCATGCGTGGGCAGGTTAACGTACACGCAACCACCTCCATTCCTAATAATGATTACGAGCACCTGCTATATAAGCCCTTGGTCTCCTTACTCAACAGGTATGATCTAGGAGAACTCTGCCATTCTGGATCTAACTACAAAAAAAAAACTATCACTAAGAGACTAACTTGAGCGTCGGAGAGGCTTCCCGGGAAACTATTCCCGGCGTGCCTTTATTGTCTTGCAGGTGCACTCATCGCCGCAGCCGACTGACTCATGGACCACAGCGACATCGCCCCGCCCCAACTAAACCCGACGGAACCACACGGTATTATTAGAACTTCAAGTACATGTGTTATTTACACATCTACTTCTCAAGTCACAAAAATGATCTTTTCGTGAGCATACATTCAATTGGCTACAACACAATTGCAAATAGACAGAAATTACTGCAATAATATACCAGCATTTTGACATTACAAACACCACGACCTTTTTAATTCGTCCAAGAACGCGTCTGATGAGTAAAATTGGGTCTAAACATAAAGCTTCATTAATTTAATATGTGATCTTCACAGAGCACGACAAGAGCAATATTTTCTATGAATTCCTGAACTACAGGTTCAAAAGGTATTCAAACCTCATTCCAGAGATGACGGAGCTAAGAAAGCAAGGTGGATCAACGGTGACCGAGACAGCAAATCCAAACTCACAAGACAGAACACAAGAAACATAATGAAAGGTTTAGTCGTCAATGGTGACGACGTCGTTGATGACGCTTAACAAAGAAAACGAAAAGGTTTTATAATAATCGGCGCCGACAATGTGCCCACCGCTCAGCTCCATTGCCGACCGAATCATGCATCTGCTAAGGAAATGCAGTGCTCGCGTTCATATGCATCAAATTCAGAACCAAATCATCCGCCATCGCCTCCACTGTGATTCAACCATTGCCCATCACTTTATCTCCGCCTGTGAAGATCTCTGTCTCCTATGCTTGTGTCTACCTCTCTTCTTCACCGGCCTTCAAAGAACCCACTTTTTCACTTGCAACACTATTCTAAAAGCCTTCTCTCACGCAGAAGTATCTGGTATTCCGTTTGAAATATATGCCCACATGCATAAGACGTCCATTCTTCCTAGCAACTACACCTAACCTTTCCTTCTCAAGTCGTAGTCGAACTCCAAGACGTTCAAACAAGCCCAATGCGTTCATACCCCTATCGTCAAATTGGGTCATTTGCTTGATATTTATGTTCAAAACTTGCTACCTAATGTATATGCGTCTTGTGGCAAAATAAATTTGTGTCGAAAAATGTTTGGTGAAATGCTTGAGAGAGATGTCTTGTCGTGGATTGTTCTGATCATGGGGTACCGGAATGCTGGGAAGTATGATCGCATTGATTGCTTTCGAGCAGATGCTGAGTGCAGGCAAAGTGCCTAATCGTGCTACCATGGTTAATGTTTTAACTGCATGTGCTAATTTTGGCGCCATTGAAATGGGTGTTTGTATTCATGATTTTTTAAGTAAAATGAGTGGGAATTGGATGTGATCTTAGGGAATTCTCTAATTGATATGTACTTGAGATTTGGAAGAATCGGGCTAAATTCTCTAATTGTGGCGGGTTGATTTACACGCTGCCAAACTTGTTGGCGGGGTGTCCTACGTCCAGCCACATCCTTTAACTCTTTCCATTTTACGTGCTGTTGGCGGGGTGGAACACGTGGACCACCCCGCCATCCTGCATGGTGGGGTGTGGCCAGGTGGCTGCCCGCGTGGCCATCCCGCCATTGCTAATGGCGGGGTGGGCTGCCCACACAGGTGCAGCCTACTCTGCACCCGTAGGCTGCACCCCTGGCCTACAGCTCCTTGGCTCACAATGGCGGGATGGGCTGAGAGCCAGCAATAATGCTGGTTCTCAACCCTTATTTTGCTAGATTATCAATGAATCAACAAACATTTTTTGCTCTTCTTCGATAACAAGTATATCAACATTCTTTGGTATTGTTCAAGGTATATTATTTCATAATCTATGTTTTTTAATATGTAATGTTAATTTTTAGTAAATATGTTTTTTAT
>JAOSBN010000003.1:30339213-30356449 GCA_027563595.1 Erythroxylum suave
TTAAATAAATAATTAAACTCCAATAATAATTCTATCATGACCTTATAATTTATTTAAATCATGCTTAACAACTCCATCCATTTTAAGGCAAAAATTCAAATTCCATGCTAATTCCATAACATATCACGCTTAATTCAATGAAAAAATTCAGGGGCCAATATAAGATGACTAAGTTACCTTTTGAAGGTAAAGGTAAATGAATGAATAGGTTGTTAGACCTAACACATTATGATGTGTGTGGTTTGATGTCCATTCATCCCAAAGGTGCTTTTGTGTACTTCATTACTTTTCTCGATGATTATTCACAATATGGGTATATGTATCTAATGAGATACAAATTTGAAGCGTTTGAAATGTTCAAACAATTTAGATATGAAGTAAAGAAACAACTTGGTATAAGTATTAAGGAACATGAATAAGATTGAGCTAGTGAATACTTAAATGAGGAATTTCTAACTTATCTCGGAGATAATGAGATAGTATCCTAATGGACTCCACCTTACACATTGTAACATCATGGTGTGGCTAAAAGGAGAAACTGAACCTTGTTAGACATGGTAAGGTTAATGATAGGCTTAGCCAATCTACTAAAATCCTTTTGGGTTATACACACGAGACTACTGTTTATGTGACAAATAGTCACTTCAAAGGTAGTTGAAGTTACTCTATATGAGATATGGACTAACAAAAGGCCTTATACTTCTCATATGAAAGTTTAGGGTTGTCTAGCTTATATGAAGCAGATTCAATTAGACAAGCTCGAAGCGAAATACGATAAATGATTGTTTATAGGATATCCTAAGGAAACAATTGAATATCAGTTCTATAATGCTTTATAGCAAAAGGTGTTTGTCTCAAAGCATGCTGTCTTTTTAAAGAAAGAGTTTCTTTTAAGAGATATAATGGGAGCAGAGTTGAACTTGATGAAGTTCATAACGCTCGAATAGACACAGATCAATTGCCTAAACTCAAAATTATTGTTTATGGAAATGAGACAACAGTTGAACCTTCTAACACATAACATTTTCATTACTCAAGTAGGATACGTAATGTTTAAGAGAGATATGGATTTCTTTTAAGCGAACAAAATGACGTATTGCTCATAGAGGATGATAAGCTTACAAACTATGATGGGGCTCTGAAGAGTTCAGAATCTGAGAAGTAGCTTCAAGCTATGAAGTCCAAAATGGATTCCATGTATGAAATGTATATATGATACAACCTGAGGGCTTCATATCCAGAGATGGCAGAAAGGTATGTAAGCTTCAGAAATCTATTTATGGATTGAAGCAAGAATCTAAAAGTTAGAATATCCGAGTTAATTAGATAATTATAGAGTTTGGTTTCTCACAAAATCTTGGTGAAACCTTGTGTGTATAAAAAGGTTAGCAGGAGTGCTATATGTGGATGACATATTACTAATAGGCAATGATGTCTCAATTTTACATTCAGTAAAAGTTTGGTTGTCCCAAAATTTTTCCATGAAAGACCATGGAGCAGCAACTTATATATTGGAAATAAATATCTATAGAGATAGATCAAAAAAGTTAGTAGGTCTTTCATAATCAACATATATAAACAAAGTACTAAATAGGTTTAGCATAGAGCTATCCAAGAGAGGGTTTCTTCCCATAACTTTTGGGATAAAACTCTCGAAATCTATGTGTCCTAAGACACAAGATCAGAGGACTTGCATAGGAATGATCCTGTATGCTTCAGTAGTAAGATCAATCATGTATGCTATGTTATGTACAAGACCCGATATATCGTATACTCTAAGTGTTACGAGTAGATATCAATTGGATCCTAGTGAGGGTTACTAGGTGGCTGTTAAGAATATCCTAAAGTACTTGAGAAGGACTGAGGATATATTCTTGATATATGGAAATCGAGATCTCGTAGCCAGCAGACATACAGATGCTAGTTTTCAATCTGAATAGAATGACTCAAAATCCCAATCAGGTTATGTTTTTAAACTGAAAGGTGGATCAGTCAGTTGGAAGAGTTCCAAATAAGAGATGATGGCATATTCACGAAGTGGCAAAGGAAGTTGTTTGGATCAAGAAGTTCGTTATGGAACTTGGAGTAGTTCCTAGCATAGTAGACCCAATATTAATGTACTGTGACAACAATGGGGCTATTGCTCAAGCCAAGGAACCAAGGTCTCGTTAGAGGTCCAAGCACGTACTCAGGAGATATCACTTCATCAGGGAGATCGTTGATAGAGGTGATGAGAAGATTAAGAGGATCCTATGAATCAAAACATCATTGATCCTTAGACTAAGCCACTTCCTCAAGCAAAATTTGATTCTTGTGTACCCACCTATGGTATTAGATACAAAGGGGATTGGCTTTAGTGCAAGTATGAGACTGTTAGAGTAGTGCTCTAAAGGCAATCACCTTTAGCACTTTTGTACTGAATTTATTTTTATTAATAAAGAAAAAGGCCTTTTTCATTAATTTAATATTCTTTTGTGTGAATTGATGTTGATCTTAAATCGAATTAGTGAAGTCCATGATACAAAATAGAGCATCAAGGAAATTTTGATGAGATCGTTAATGAGATTTCTGTCATGTGCATTTATGTTAGTATCTAAATAATCCCTAGTCATAGGATTAATAAGACAAGACATTATTAATCCAAAGAGACTAGCACATTTTATACTCCTTGATTTGATCAAGTAGTGGATCTTATAAACTGTAAGCATGAGATGTTTAAAGTTAATATGTGGATGTTTACTAAGGGTAGTAAGTACATTGAATGAACTGCTAAGAGATTATCATATGGATGATCTATCAAATATCAGTGATTATTATCATCATAGCAATGGTGCAAATATCCTTAGACTTGAGGTACTCAAGGATATCTCGAATACTAATCATATGCTCTGACATCATTCCTTATTACCTCAAGCTGAGGTTGCTTTTAGGGAGGTGATTAGGTACAACTATTAGTATTCGAAGATAATTGGGTAGCCAATATAGGATTTACCACTTCTGATAGAAGAAGATGATATCCATGGCCTCTTTTCAGGATCATTACTTGAGAGTCCCTAGCCAGAGAAGTTATGTGTCAAAAAGAGAGTCTTCAAAGACACACAAGAGTAATGAGATCCCAGGATAAGAACTAGCATCACTTGGACTAGATGGGACGTATTCAATCTAGTGAGAGTTCACATATAGCCCATACTTCGAACCAAGTGGGGTATAGTGTGGTGAAAGGACAAATTGCATGGTAATTGTCTATGGAAACATTCATAAGTTGGATAATTAACCATTGAAGAGTTTATGTGTTAATCTACTTATATTCTGAAAAATGGTATTATGAAATCCTTCATGATTTGATTGAATTAAGAGTTAATTCAACTGCCTAGAATAATCGGGAACCTAAGGATCACACACATAAAAGGTCTAATAAAAAAAAGTTTGTATTGCCTATTTTAATAAGGCCATAATTGTGGCCGAAGGCGAGACATGCCATGATCATAGCAAACAGGCCATGATTGTGAATGAAGGTATGAAATGATATATAAGTGGGTTCTTCATTTATGTACAAGAGCTTCCTTCACTTCTTGCACACTTAAGTGATAGAGAAAGGATTGCAGATGAGTTTTAGAGTGAGAGTAAAGTGTCTTGAGTCTTGTTCTTGAAATTGTTGCATGAATCAAAATGCATGCAATAAAGTTCTTAACCTAATTTCCATCATCTTGAGCATCTACTAGAACTAATCTAGTTTGGTTCTTAACCCTTATAAATTATTTCTTCTTCCATCTTTGCGTGTTCCTGGAGATCAAGGAAGGTTTTAGTGTTTACAACAACCCAAACAAGGAGAAGAAACAATATAGGAGGAGATACAAAAGGTTAAAGTTTTGTTATTTCATGTTCTCTTATACATATCTATGCATGGATATTATGATCTTGGGAATTTGGGGGTTGTCATGGTGTCGGAATCTTGATTCCGATACTTTCACTGCATCAACATACATATGATACGAAACCCAACAGAACCTAAGTCTGCCATTCAACAATTATGCTGGGTACACTTATTTCGATCAGATTCACATACAGTAAGCACTTCTAATAAAATTATTATACATCAAATGCCTCAGACTAACAGTTTCTAGAAACCAACACATTTGTATTAATAATAACTAACTTCTAAAATTTAAGCAGAACAACCAATTACTATAAGACCATCTAAGTCTACTTATAGTATACTCTAGATAGCTATTGCCTCGACGTCTCAACAATGTTTGGATGTTGTAGCTCTTTTTGTGGTTCTATATCATGCAATATATACTCATTTACACATTACTAATTTGAACAATCACATTATATTTCCTAAATTCACATCTCATAAGCATTAAACATCATCTTTCAATCATTCATTAATACCGAATACACCTTACTCACTTTAATCACCTAATCCATCATAAACTAGGATCAATCTATGCATCATTCAAGTCTAATTAAATCATAAGAAAGTACCTTAGCATTAATTGTCTCAAACATCACTTAAGAGACAACCTTCCTTTTTTTGTAGATGACCATAATCATGGTTGTCCTTCTTGCAATCGTGACATAAGCTCGTGGAACTTGGCCACGATCGTGGGGATTTTTGTCAAAATCATGGCAAGAACAAAGTTTTGATAGGCTGCGATTATAGGGTGAGGGCTACGGTCATGCCCTAGATTTTCTTCCTCATTTCTTCCACGAATTCAACATACATACAAGACTCATTTACATTCCAATTTTTTCAGATTTTACATCCATTTATACAACCTCATCACTTACTAATTCAACTACCACATTGATTGCATTAAACTCTTAAAAGTCTACTCATATTATTAATCATCTTTTACTTAATCCTATCATACATATAATCCTAACTCTTTCCAAAGTATATCAAATTCATAATACATCAATAATTCATTTTCATATTTCATCATTTAGGATTCATAACCTCTTCATTTCTACCTTAAAACTATCTCAGTATCATTCATAAGACAACTTATAACTAAAGGTTCATCAATCTTCCAAAAACAAAGCATTTCATCATCATTTATTATTATACCAAATTCTCATTTGGAGAATATTATTCCCACACCTTTCTTATACCTGAATTTCACCTTCATTATACCTTAAATTCTGAATCTATTCCCTCACATATTAGGTTATATGTCATGGATTTCATATCCTTAAAATATGAACACATCATATAAATTTATTTATCAATTTCCTACATTCTTAGTTAACACAAAAATAGCACATAAACACTTCTCTTCATTTTTTCAACTTTCAACACCATTATAATGATCATTCTACCTCTAAAATATTTTATAACAATATATGAATTATTACTTATCATAAACACAGAAGCAAAACATAACCCTACCTACTTCCTCTTCCACACATCATCATATTTTAACTGCTTTTTCATAATCATTCATCCCTTAAACTATCATCATAAATTCTTATTCTTAAAAAACTTATGAATAACATTAATATACTAAAATTTAGAACATAAACCTCTTTATTTTTACACCCGAATTACATAAATGTAACTCTATAATCATATCATGCAATCCCAAATAATTCATCATTTTTTATTCATTTACAATTACCTATGAAGATCAGCATGCTAGTTACTTGATTAAGCTCCAAAATTCTTCAAAATTTTGTAACCCTAGCTTTTTCCGTGCATCACACGGTCATCTTCTTACCAAGGTAAAATAACTGGGTTTTATCAAGAAGAAAAAATAGCAAGGACTTTGAAGTAGCTAGTGATGGACAGAAGCAAAGTTCAACAATGATGCTTGGAGAAAAGAGTGTTGTGAAAATGAAGAAGAAGAGATTAAGAAGATGAAGAAAAGAAGCATATGTCCTAAAATAAGAACGAAAGAAAAAAAATTTAGTCTTTCATATGTAAGACCAATGCGAGATGACTGGTGAGTGGTAGTGACACTTGTCACTGTCACTTGTAACTTCCCTAAGGTTTCATTTGATCCCTTTTTAATAACTGGTCTTTGTCTCTAATTTCTATTCCAATTGTCTCCCAATTTTTTGTAACACTTGTCATTAATTTCTCCTGCCATATATCAATAATTTCTGTTGTCATTTGACACTTATTTCAACTACCATTTTTCAATTGTTTTGCAACTTGGCTTTTTTCTTAGACAAAAAATACCCAAATTCTCAAAAAATTCTCAAATTTTACCAAAAATTCTAATTCAATAATTTTATTCACCAAGTCAATTTTCAAGACATATAATCCACAATTCACTTCATAATCAAATTAAAATAATTTATACTAAATAAAAAGTCAAATGAGTGCGTGTATAAAAATTGAAATGTGCATAAAATTTAATATTCACATATGTGTATATGCTACTATTATATATGATTATGAAATGCATTTCCTGATTTCTTGATACTATTTGTTATTTTACAGTGTTTTAGGGTTATAACCCTTAATATAGGAAAATGGGATACTATAATTCTCCCCTCCTTAAATTAAATTTCTTCTTCGAAATTCTTACCTGATTGATCAAATAGGTGGGGATATTGTTTCCTCATGTGCTCCTCCGTTTTTTATGTAGCTTCCTCACTCGAGTGATTCTTCCAAAGGACTTTAACTAATAGAATTAGTCGGTTACTCAATTGTTTCATCTGATATCCCACTATCTTTATCAGTTCCTCGCTATAACTTAGATTACATACAACTTCAACCTCATGGGGCAGTAATACATGTGTTAGATTAGAACGATATCTACTGAGCATACTCACACGGAACACATTGTGTATCTGAGACATCTCTGTAGGTAATGGTAACTTGTATGCCAATGGTCCAATTCTCTCAATAATCTGATAAGGACTAATGTATCTAAGGCTAAGCTTACTCTTTTTACCAAACTTCAGCACTCCTCACTAAGGTGATACTCTCATAAACACTCTATCTCCTACTCTATATTCAATATCCTTTTAGTGATGATCCATATAACTCTTCTACTATCTTGAGCCACTTTAATTATATTCTGGATCAATTTCACTTTATCAACTATGTATTAGATCAATTCTGGGCCTTTAAGAGTTCATAGACCCTCTTCATCCTAGTAAAAAGGTGGTCGACACTTTCTGCCATGTAACGCCTCATCGAAGTCATTTCGATACCACGATGATAGTGACTGTTATAAGCAAACTCAATCAGAGCTATATACTGATCTCATGCTCCTTAAAACTCCAATACATAGGCTTTGAGCATATCCTCAAGAGTCTTTATTGTCCTCTCACTCTATCCATCTGTTTGAGGATGAAATATTGTACTAAACTTCGTGCCCATAGCTGACTGTAGACTCCTCTAAAATCTTGAAATAAACCTAGGATCCCTGTCTGATATAATGGACACTAGAAGCCCATACAACCTTACTACTTCATTCACATACCTCCAAGTTAACTGATCTAGTGAGTTATTCTCTCGCACTAGTAAGAAATGGGTTGACTTTGTCAATAGGTCCACTATAACCCATATTGCAACATGTTGCCTCAGAGTCCTTGGCAATCCTATAATGAAATACATCATAATTTGCTCCTATTTCCACTTCAGTATAGGTAGTGACTACAACTTACCAATCGGAGCTTGACGCTCAGCCTTAATCTGTTGGCTAGTTATATACTTAGTAGCGTAGTCAGCTACATGCTTCTTCATCCCTGACCACCAGAGATACTACTTCAGTGTGTTATACATCTTAGTAGTACCAGGATCCATAGCATAAGTAACTATATATGCTTCCTCTGGAATTTCTTTCCTCAGATCCTCAATATTGGATACACATAATCTCTACTTCAACCACAATGTCTCATATCTAAATGCAAACTCAGAATTTAGGCTCAACTTTAACTTCTCAATAAGTTTCACCATTTCTGGATCTTTACTCTGAATTTTTCTAATACGATCATGCAAAGTTGATCTTAGTTTCAGTATAGCTATGATTGTCTCATTTTTCTTTAGATTCAACACATCATTCAATGCTTTCAATTGAACTAGGCTTCGTAACCTCAATAATTATACTTGAGCCATATTGTTCTAGGATTTTCTACTTAGTTTATCAACTACCATATCAGTTTTACTCAAATGATACTCAATCGTACAGTCATAGTCTTTCAGTAACTCTGCCTATCTTCTTTGTCTCATATTCAACTCCTTTTGTCTTAACAGATACTTCAAACTCTTATGGTCAGTATATATTTGGAATGTCTCTCTACACTGATAGTGTCTCCATATCTTTAAAGCAAAAACTATTACAGTAAGCTCTAAATCATGTACCAGATAATTAATCTCATGAGACCTTAATTGTCTTGATGCGTATGCGATCACTTTTCCACACTACATCAATACACATCCCAATCTTTGATACGAGGCATCACTATACACCATATAACCTCTAGATCCAAAGGGAATAGTCAACACTGGTACTGCAGTCAATCGATGCTTTAGCTCCTCAAAACTCCTTTGACATTCATCATTCCATCTAAATTGTACATTCTTCCTCAGAAGTTTTATCGAAAGGGCTGAGATTAGTGAAGACCCCTTGATAAACCTCTGGTAATATCCTATTAATCCTACGAAACTCCAAATCTCCAATACATTCTTCAGAGCTTCCCACTTCTTTACTACCTCTATCTTCTTTAGATAAATTTATATGCCTTGTCTAGTTACTATATGACCTAGAAATACTACTCGACCTAGCTATAATTCACACTTATTGAACTTGTCATATAATTACTTCTCTCTCATTATTTGTAAGATTAACATCAAGTGTTGAGTATGTTCCTCTCTATTCTTCGAATACACAAAAAATTCATTTATTAACACAATGAAAAAACAATCTAGACAAGGCTGAAATACCTTATTCATTAAAGACATAAAAGCAGCTAGAGCATTAGTCAACCCAAACGGAATCACTAGAAACTCAAAATGTCCTAACCTGCTCCTGAACACAATTTACATCAACCTCTACTATCTTCAACTGATAACACCCAGATCTCAATTCTAGCTTAGTGAACACTTGAGCTCCTTGCAACTGATCAAGAAAATCATCAATTCTAGGCAATGGGTACTTGATCATCACTTTTACCTAACCTAGTAGCCTATAGTCAATACACAATCTCAATGTACCATCTTTCTTTTTCATAAACAAGACTGGAGCTCCCCAAGGTGATGCATTGGGTCTAATGAAGCCCTTTCCCAACAACTGTTGTAACTGAGCCTTGAGTTCCTTCAGTTCTGCAGGGTCCATCTTATATGGAGGAATAGATATAGGAGTAGCACCTGGAACTAAATCTATCATAAACTATGTTTCCCTATCTAGGGGTAAACCAGATAAATTAATAGGAAAAAAATTCAGGAATTCCCTAATAACAAGAATAACCTATGCATTCTGCTCAGTTTGGGTAGTGACTATGTGGGCCAAATAACCCTCACATCCACCTCTAATCATCTCATTGCACTTATGAATAAAATCAATCTAGCGAGTACTACTTGACTAACACCTCGGGATACTACTCTCGACTGGTTAGGAGATTTTAATATCACCTCCTTAGTATAGCAGTCCATGATAACCCTTTAAGCCATGAGTCAGTCCATGCCTAGAATAATATCTATCTCCTTTAACTGTAATACAATTAGATCTACTTCTAACTCTGCCTAATCAATTTGGATCAAATTCCCTTTACAAACTTCATCAATCACTGTAGTACTACCTATCGGTGTACTTACCTCTAAACCATTGAGTAACAATTCTTTATCACAATGCATTCTAGATGTCAAATGCAGTGCGATAAAAGAATGCATAGATCTAGGATCTAGCAATGCAAAAACTTCAAAGTTAAAGATATGCAACACACCTGCAATGACATCTGGGGAGTTTTGGGCCTCCTATCTAGTCATCTCATAAACTTTGACTTGAGGTTGTGGTTGCTTGCTCTACACCTCAATCCTGATAGAAGGACTCTTAAAACTCACTCTGTCTCTACCTTTACCACTCTGTCCAGATCCATCAGCTCGGCTATGTTGGACAACTGTTTCAGTTACCACTCCTCCTTTCATTCAAGACTGTGATCTATAAAATTGCAGGATAGTCTCTGATCTAGTGATCAAAAGAGCTTCATCGTAGGCAAGCTCTAGATAATTTCTAGCATTCACCACTGTGCTTCTTCTGATAATGTTCACAATTAGGTAGTTGTCCTGATACTACACCTTTTTTCGACTGTACAAAACTACCCCTCTATTTGAACCCTGGCTATCTTGATCTAGTCGGTGCTCGAAAAGATCTGTTCTGGCACTTACTAAACCTTCTGTCAGAACCATCCTGAGATTCAATAAGCCTCTTCATTCTGGAATCTTGTCTGTTTTCCCCTTGACCATCACTTAACAACTACTAAATTCGGATCAAGGTCATTCTCAACTCAGGGAAACTGATTAGATTCATTATAGACATCCTTATCATTGTCTCCATATTCAGCCCATCTTCAAACCTCCTACACTTGTCCTCTTTAATACGAATCAAGGCAGTAGCATACCCCATCAATTCATTAAACAGTATTTCATACTCTGCCACAGAGATATTTCCGTCCTTCAGATCTAAAAACTCCATCATCTTTCTGTCTAGGTAGATCTTGGGCATGTAGCTCTCGTTGAAGACTTTCAAAAAGTCTTCCCACTTCAAGCTACAAGGCTTGGTGGTACGGCCTAGAATAGTCTTCCACTATTCGTATACTGAACCTTGTAGTAGTGAAACCACGCAGTCAAACATCTTTTCCGACTCACAGTTCATCTGATAAAAAATTCTCTCCGTTCTCTCTAATCATCCTTCGGCCTCCGCATGGTCTGTACTTCCGTAGAAGTCCACAACCCCCTATTTTCTTAGTTTATCATATCTCCTTTCCCTTTTCTTATGAATTCTCAGAGGCAAACTCTCAGGACAAGGTATAGAAGACTCTCTACTGACTCTTATTGGCTCTAGTTCAGCTGGTTGTCCCAGTTGAATACCTATAAAGGATGTCCTATAGTAGACAATAACTTTTATTACTATCCGCATTTCCCCCAATATTTCATGTCTAATTGTCTATATATGTCCTGTGGATGCTAAACCATGCTCTGATACCAAAACATATAGTGCCCCACCTCCATTGAGCACATATTCATACATCTGAAAGACATTCGAGCACATGCCCTATAGAGGCAGCATGCTAGTTAAAGCAATCACATCACTTATTAGGGAATCATAATTAAAACACGAATACTCAATTTCTAAACTTGAATTCCTCATTTCATTGATGAAACATAGTTAACATTGCAGCATTACATACATCATCCATATATATTCAATATCAAAAACTGATCAGAGCCTATTGCTCTGTTTACTGAATATGCTATATGAATGAGGAACTATACAATAACTCTATTTAAATCCTTGAGTCTCAACTGACCCACCTTTGAGCTATTTCTTCAATCCAAAAATGTTGCACTAGACTTTTTATGGGCAGTCTTAATAACTAGGACCCTGTTCTCATACCTGAAAGTCAACGTTACAATTTTGATGAGTTTTGCGAACTTAGTGAGCTAACCATCCTGATGGCTCACTTATATCACATATCACAAACAGTTCTTATTCTGAAATTCACAGACAATTCAAAATTAAGTAATAACATGTATTGCATATCACTTCACTAATCATCGTATTGTATCAAATAACACTTTATTCACTTATTTCACGTTTCTTGTTTAGAACAAGTCAAACATGTCATTTTGATCATTTAAAATAAATATCAAATATATAAGCACTACATATACGACTCACTTTCAATTATTATGTTGTTGTGACTGAGTACCTTTTTGGCTGTCCTGTATCCATTATGGATACTGGGCTCATTAATAACTGTCTTGTATCTATTAGGGATACTGGGCTCATTATACATAGTGAGCCATAGGCTCTTACCACATTCTGAGCTTTAAACTCTTTTTCACTGGCGACTTCCATCGTAACTGCCTTTATCTTAGTATGCATATCATGTAATGAAATGCATCACTTCATATATATTCAATTAGTCATTTTATTTTGGTATTCACGTTCACTTTCAAATATCATCGAACCTAAGTCTAGTATTCAACAATTATGTTAACTGCACTTATTTTGGTCATATTCACATACAATGAGTACTTCTAATAAAATTCTCATGTATCAAATGCCTCGGACTATCAATGTCTGGAAATCAGCACATTCACATCAATAATAATCCACTATCGAAATCAGTTTATATGAGACCATCTAGGTCTACTCATAGTATATTCCAGATAACTATTGCTTTGATGTCCCGAAAATGCCTAAATGTTGTCGCTCTATTTGTGCTTCTATGTTATGCAACACATCTGCATTTAAACATTACTAATTTGTAAAATCACATTAATACTCAATCACACACATATGTATATGTGTTATATACTATGCATGCTCAATGACAATCCCAGGTATATTTCCTAAATTCATATCTCATAATCATTAAACTTCATCTTTCAATCATTAATTAGCACCTAATACACCTTACTCACTTTAATCACCTAATCCATCATCAACTAGGTTCATTCTACACCTTATTCAAGTATAATTACATCACAAGAAAGTACCTTAGCATTAATTGTCTGTAACCTCACTTAAAAGACAACCTTCCTTTCTTTGTACCTACCTATAATCGTGGTGGTCCTTCCCACAATCGTGATAAAAGCTCATGGAATTGGCTAAGGCTTTGGGGATTTCTACCATAATTGTGTCAAAACCAAAGTTTTGACCCCAAGATCGTGCCTTGCATTTTCTTCCATGAATTCAACATACATACAAGCCTCATTTACATTGCAAATTTCTCAGATTTTACATCCATTTATACAACCTCATCATATATGAATTCAACTACCATATTGATTGCATTAAACTCTCAAAACTCTACTCATATGATTCATCTTCTTTCATTTAATCCTATCATACATATAATCCTAACTCTTTCCAAAGTATATCTCATTCATAATACATCAACAATTCATTTTCATAGTTCATTATTTCGAATTCATAACCTCTTCATTTTTACCTCAAAACTATCTGAATATCATTTGTAAGGCAACTCATAACTAAAAGTTCATCAATCTTACAGAAACAAAACATTTTATCATCATTTATTACTATACCAAATTCTCATTTCAAGAATATTACTCCAACACCTTTCTTATACCTGAATTTGACTTTCATTATACCTTAAATTCTCAATCTATTTCCTCACAAATTAGGCTATAACTCATGGCTTTCATATCCTCAAAATATGAAAACATCATATACATTTATTTATAAATTTCCTACTTTCTTCATCAACACAAAAATAAGACGTAAACACTTCTCTTCACTTATCAACTTTCAACACCATTATATGATCATTCTACCTCTAAACATCTTTATAACCATTTACTAATTATTACTTATTATAAACAGAAAAGCAAAACATAACCTTACTTACTTCCTCATCCATGCATTATCATATTTCAACTTCCTTTTCATAATCATTCATCCGTTAAACTGTCATCATAAATGCTTGTTATTAAACAACTCATGTTACATTAATACACTAAAATTTAGAACATAAACCTCTTTACTTTACACTCATGTTACATATATGTAACTCCATAATCATGATCATGCAATCCCAAATCATTCATCATATTTGATTCATTTACAACTACCCATGAAAATCAATATGCTACTTACTGATTAAGCTCCAAAATTCTTCAGAATTTTGTCACCCTATCGTTTTGCCATGCATCACACGATCATCATCTTACCAAGGTAAAATAAGTGGGTTTTATCAAGAAGAAAAGATAGCAAGGACTTTGAAGTAGCTAGTGATGGATGAAAGCAAGGTTTAACATCACGTCAATGCTTAGAGAAGAAAGTGTTGTCAAAATGAAGCAGAAGAAGAGATGAAGAAGATAAAGAGAACAAGCATGTGTCATAAAATAAGAATGAAAGATAATAAAAATTTTATTCTTTCATATGTAAGGATAGTGTGGGATGAGTGGTGAGTGGTAGTGACACTTATCACTACCACTTGTCACTACCACTTTTCACCTCCCTATGATTCCATTTGGCCCCTTTTTAATAACTAGAATATTTGTCTCCAATTTTAAATCCAATTGTCTCCTAATTTTCTATGAAACTTGTCATTAGTTCGTACTGCCATATATCAATTATTTGTGTTGTCATTTGACACTGATTTGAACTACCATTTATCAATTGTCTTGCCACTTAGCATTTTTCCTAATCCAAAAATACCCAAAATCGAAAAAAATTCTCAAATTTCACCAAAAAGTATAAATCAAATAATTTTATTCACCAGATTAATTTTCAAGACATATAATCCACAATTCACTTCATAATCAAATTAAAATCATTCATACCTGAAAAATATCAAATGAGTGCATGTACAAAAATTGAAAAGTGCACAAATTGAATATTCAAATGTTTGTGTATGCTACTACTATGCATGAGCATGAAATGCATTTCCTAATTTTTCGATACTATGACTTGGTTTGGGGCAGCGGTAGCGATTGATAACTAGCTGAAATCAACCTACTGAAATGATAAGTACTTATGTGTTTGGGATTGTTATTTTGGTAACTAGAACATGAAAAAAGGCATTTGGCAAGCGCAATTGCGATTGCTGAAAAGAGATAAAATGACTAAAAAAGCACATTGATTTAATAAAATATTAATTCTTGTATAAATAATTAAAAAATATATTATTAGTCATATGAATTTAAAATTATAAATAATAAAATCTATAACATATCCATCGTTATCTTTTCCTTGATATGTGCTTATTAATATTATTGGACTTGCTTCTATTAGTTGAGTTTATAATGGAAAATAATAATTATCATAAGGTTATTAATGGAATGTAGAATTTTTACAGCAGAAGCACTTTCCTACCGCAACCCTCTTTTTACTTATCGATTTCTGCGGTGACGCCACATTTTCCTCCAACCACTAGTTGTTTTCCCATAGATCTAAACATGTGACTGCATTTGGAAACTGTGGTAGATAAGTACTTATCCCACCGCACCGCGGATCCAAACGTAGCCTATTTCTCATTTACTCTATTTTAAGGTTATAACCCTTAAAATGGGAAAACGGGATACTACAATTCTCCACTCCTTAAATTAAATTTCATCCTTAAAATTCTTACCTGATTGATTGAATAGGTACAGATATAGTTTCCTTGTGTGCTCATCCATTTTCCAAGTAGCTTCCTCACTCGAGTGATTCTTCCAAAGAACTTTCACCAATGGAATTACCTAGTTCCTCATTTGCTTCATCTAATATCCCATTATCTTTATTGGTTCCTCGATATAACTCAGATTACTTGTAACTTCAACCTCATGGGCCTTTAATACATTGATTCAACCAAGTACGGTAAGCTCTTGGAGGCTAAATCAACGTATTCCAAGAATTGCACTATAGGGTGCAACCTCGGGTTGTTCACTTAACTGGAACCTAAACAATTGAATCTAAGTTAACATGTATGTCATGCTATGCAAACTAATTTGGACAAAAGGAGGGTTGTTGATTTTTGAACTGATTGTTAAAACTAATTTAAATGTAAAAATGAATGTTTTTGGATTTTAAGGATATAGAAAACTGAAGGACAAAAATGTTTTTGGATTGTTCGAAATTGATTAAAGAGAGAGTAGAAACCACTAAGCTTCAAAAATGTGAACCTTGAAAGACTTTTCAAGTCCAGGATCTTAATCAATGAAACTCCATTTTTAAAAATCCCATTAAGTGCTCTTAATGCGTGTAGTAGGATTAGCCAATGCAATCGGTCAAATGAAATCTAAAATCATCTCAACATCAAATCTAACCTTGCAAGACAACAGAAAATCAAAAAGATTTCAAATAGACATATATGAAACTTCATACATTTAAGCTTAAAGTTTTATATAAACCAATCCATCCAACACATAATGAATATCTGACACTTGATTAAAACTACAATCAAATAGCTCATCTACATATCATAAATCCTAGACCTAGCTCATTTTTTTTCTTCAAAAAAACTCAAAGCTGAACTATGGATTAAGCTACCCCCCTTTTTCAACCCATTGAACTCCAACCATTGCTATACCTTCAAGAGGAGAAGAAATGCCTAGCCACTCATTGAATCTAGAAACTTCACAACTTGGAATGCATCTGAATCATCCATGATGAAGGTTGAACAGAGGAAGAAAAATATGAAGGAAGTTAGGAAGTTTTTGCAGAGAAATGATGAAAGAGAGTGTGTAGAATGTGTTCTGCCACCTGATACCTATTCCTTATCCCGAAATAGGGTTTTTTAATGATATTCGGGTCAGGTCATAAGCATGGGTAAGTGGATTTTCCGAAAATGACTCAAGTTTCTGGATGTTGTTTCGAAGGTTTTGCCGTGGTGAAGTGAGAAGTTTGCTGCAGCCAAATTTTCCCGAAAGGTCTGAGCTATTAATTTGAAGATTTCACCATGGCAAAGTGGTGGGTTCACCGTGGCCAAATTTTCATGAAAGCATTTTGGCTATTGATTCACATCTTTCGCTGCGGCAAAGTGAGGCATTTGCCGCGGCTAACTTGTCCTACAGAGTCTTCTTCCTTGACTTTATAGCCCAGCAATTTCTTGGTCTTCACTCTTGGCTACACTTCTTGAGTGTCCATGTGACATCAAACCCCTACCCGATTGGAACCGATATAAAGGATCCGATATCACACCTCGGGTTACCTATAGCTATACCACTTAATTCCTTATTCACATTTAATATCTATAATTATATGACAGTCCATATATATATTAAACACATTTATTACATTTGCTTATATATCCATTCTAATATTTTAATCACAACAACCATATGTTCGTGTATGTTAGATACATTTATTAGAATTATTTATATATTTTTATATCACATATTTAATGGACAACAACCATTCTTAATTAACAACAATCATATGTAAATCATTATATAATTATACTCCATCTATGTCTTTATCATATTTATAATATAAACATATATAAATATACATATACATTACATATTTATTTAGGTGGCCATTCTTGCATATATTACAACAAAAGGTGATGCCCACATTTACAAATACACATCCAAGTACCCTTT